>VYZT01012544.1:0-11312 GCA_013400735.1 Pomatostomus ruficeps | reverse complement strand
CAGGAGCTGGGCTGGTTCTCTGCACACCCTGGTGACCTGCCAGGTGGAATTTGGGATTGATTTCCGCTCAGAGATGTAACCCCGTGATGCGTTTTGCTCTAAATCCGAAATGAAGGAAATGGAAACGCGGCTGTTAAACTGCTGAACCTTGGAACTCGACGCAAATCAAAACAAAAACGCTCTGGGGACCGTAAATACCCAACCTTGCCCCAGTTCACTGCGCTGCTCCTTATCAACGTGCTTTTAAAAGGAACACGCTGCAGAGTCCAGCCGTTGCTTTTTACCTTTTTTTGTGAGGATAAAGGTGTTTTTTGGCAGGGAATTTTCTGAAATCCAGCGGGTTTTGTGACGTGAGGCAGGGCAGAACTGAGCTGGTCAATACGGCCATTAATTAGAATTAAAGGCTCGGCCGTGATTTTTTACTTTTACATATTGACATCGGGTAAAACAGTTAAAAAGTCAATAAAAAGTCTAAAAGTTACTCTGAGGTTACTCAGTGAGGATCAGCGGTGAATCCTCCTCCGTCTCCAGGAATTCATCTCCCAGGTGTGTGGGAAAACCCCAATCAAGATGCTGTTCATGTATGAAATATTCATGTTATGACATCAAACTGCGCTGCGCGTTATTTCGGTGCAGCAGGCCAAAATTAGATGCACATTTTATTTCGCTTATAAATGCCTGTCAGAGCTGCTCAATCGGTTTGTCTTCGCCGTCTTGGAGCGGTGTCAGCTTGAATTTTCTTCACGCTGCATATTGTTTGGGGCAAAGGCACATTCCTCCTCCAGCACCTTGTGCTCTGGAAATAATGCTGGAAAAGCCCAATAATTAAGATTATTTTAAAAAATCCCTCTCTTGGGGGGCAGCTTGGCCCTTTTTAAGGTGATGGAGAAGCACCCAAGTGCTGATGCATTGTGATATTTGATTTTCCCCGTGTGGAAGTGTCGCTTTCTGGATGATTTCGGGGTTTTAGGGTGTATAAAGGGTACATAACAGGGAATCCTGGAGTTTTGTGCTGATGGAGGCAGAGAAAAGCTTTGAGCAGCAGATCCTGGGTTCCTCGGTGCAGCTGTGGAAGAATCGATGATTCTGTGCTTGTAGCTGCCCTGCTCCGGGGGGATTCTGCGTCCTTCAGACCGGGCCCGTGGGGCTGAGCGGGAATTAGGGCAGGGAGGAGGAATTAGGGGCTGTCTGAGCTGTCAGAGCAGCCCCGAGCTGCCCCTGCCGCGCTCGGGCAGCTGACAGGGCTGTGCCCTCATCCTTCAGCTCGCCAGGCAGGGGAATTCGCTCGCTGCCAGCTTGTTGTGGCGCTGTGATGTCTCATTCATGCATAAATCACCTCCTCTGCGTTACCCTGCCGCTGAAAAAAAAAAATAAAAATTCTGCCGTCCCCAGTCTGCCAGATATTTACAGTAGGAATATCCCACTGGGGGAGCCGTGCGTGCTTGAAAACTTGCATTTTTTGTGCCCTCTCCCCTGTGCTCTGTCTCCAGGGTGTGCCGTGGAGACAACACACATCTCCTCGCAACCCTTTGGGTGGAGGTTTCCACATTTTTTCATTTTTTTATTCTTTCAAACCAGCTGTTTAAACTTCACCCTTCCCCCTTTCCCGCTCTGCCCTAAGCTGAAGTTTCCCGTGCAAAAGCGCCGCCACCTTGGGATTTTATTTTTTTTTTAATTTCTCCTCACAACCCTTTGGGTGGATGTTTCCACATTTTTTCATTTTTTTATTCTTTCAAACCACCTTTTTAAATTTTACCCTTCCCCCTTTCCTGCTCTGCCCTAAGCTGAAGTTTCCCGTGCAAAAGCACCGCTGCCTTGGGATTTTATTATTTTTTTTATTTCCATGGATTTCTCTTGGTCTTTTGGCCTAAATCTTTGGAGTTAATTCCAGCGGGTTTTGTAAAGTTGGGGTGTGTAATTTGTGTAAAGTAGGAGCATGTTTTTTGTGTAAAGTGGGTGTATAATTTGAGTAAAATAGGGGTGTATAATTTGTGTAAATTAGGAGTATATTTTTTGTGTAAATAGGAGTGTGTACATTGATGTTGCTGGTTTCATCCATGGAATAACATCACGGTATAACCCATAATACAACAGCAAAATTAATTTCACGGAATATGACCCAAACAGGCATAACAAATGGGGATTAAATCCTTGGGATTACCCTCAGCAGGGGCTGGGGAATGTCCAGCAGGTCTGGAGCAAGGAGGAGAGGCTGGGAGTGACGAGGAGCTGCAGGTCCTGCACCCCCTGCCTCCCCCTCAGCTCTCCTCCTCTGTTTCCTGCTATTTTTGAGATCCCCGGAGTGCTCCCTCTTGGTTTCCAGGAGCTGCTTTTAAGCCAAAATCCCCTCTGCAAAGCTCCCCCCGGCCCAACCCAAAAACTGACTCCTTCCTGATGAGCTCCTGCGTTTTCCATCAGGAGAAACCTTCCCAAAAGATTCTTTTTTCTCCCTCTCAATGATTTTTTGATAGCTGGCAATCTCCTGAACCGTTTCTCCTACAGAAATGGTTCTTGGAGCTGGTTTGACGCCGTGTCCAGCCTCAGGGCTGGTGTTGTATTTCTTGCTCGTTTTTTGTGTGTCCCTGTGTTTTCCTGCCTGCCTTTGTGGGGTTTTTTTGGTCTATTCCTTTGGGGTCTGAGAGTCTTTGAGCTTGAACAAGGTGCCTGGTCTGAGCTGTGTTTTAATCCAGTGATAAATAGTTAATTTGGGAGGTTTAGGTTGACAGCAAAGCCACCTTGGAGTGTCAGGCTGCGAGACTTTGGTTTCCTCCTCCATCAGATAAGGGGCAGATATTTCCTGTGAATCCTCCCCCAGCGCCCCGCTCCTCCCATTAGAGCATTAAGGCAGATACATGACACCCAATTTCACCGACATTCCTCAGGAAAAAAAGCACATTATATTTTTTTAATGGCCTTCCCAGGACTGCCTTTGTTTCTTCCTGAGGAATACGAATTCCAGCGAGTTCATCCGAATTCTGACCTTCAGATGCACAAAGGTCTGGGCGGTCTGAGACAAGAATGAGGTGTTTAAAATTCCATGTTCTCCAGGTGAATGCTGTCTTCTCTTGCCATGAAATCCTCATGGAGCACAGCAATAAAACTGCTTTAAGTGCTCCAAAATTCTGAATTCTGACCTTCAAGTACACAAAGGTCTGGGGGTTCTGAGGCAGGAACATGGTCTTTAAAATTCCATGTTCTCCAGGTGAATGTTGTCTTCCCATGAAATCCTCAGGGAAAGCAGCAATAAAGCTGCTTTAAGTGCTCCAAAATTCACCTGTTTGTTTGTCACGAGCCACTTACATCGTGTGGAAATCCTGTTTGTGTCAACACAACCTGTGCCAGCCTTTTCCTCCTGGAATGGCTTTGTTTGGATTGTGTGCTGCCTGTGGGATCATTGCTTCTCCTCATCCCTTTCCTTTCCTTTCCTTTCCTTTCCTTTCCTTTCCTTTCCTTTCCTTTCCTTTCCTTTCCTTTCCTTTCCTTTCCTTTCCTTTCCCTTCCCTGAGCCCAGAAACTGCTCCTCATGCTCTGTTCCAGGCTTTCCCAGCAGCCTGGCTGCATAAATATCCATTGAATAACAGGAGAATGCATTCAGATTCTTTTTATTTTGATTTATGTTCTCTCTTCCTACCTGTGCATCTCCCGGAGTAATTGCCAGTTTTGGCCTCCCACGGAGAGCTATAATGGAGCTGAGGGATCGGTGCGAGGGGCTCTGTTTCTGCCTCTCTCTCCCTTTTGTAAGGGAGCCTTTACATTCCCACCCCGGCGCTCTCTCATCCTTTGCAAACTGGAAATCAGCTCCTCCTTCCCAGCTGCCCGTGCTGGAGGGAGCTGCTTGGATGCTGCCGTGTCCCTGTCCTGGTGGCACTGCCAGCATGGGGACACCTGGACACGCAGCCCCCTCCCCATGTGACATTGGGGTGTCCCAGAGAACAGGGGCTGGGAGCTGGCGTGTCACCTTTCCCAGAGCTCATTCCCTGTCCCAGAGCTTGTACCCCCTATGCCAGAGTTTGTGTTCCCTGTCCCAGAGCTGTGTCTCCTGTCCCAGATCTCATGTCCCCTGTCCCAGATCTCATGTCCCCTGTCCCAGAGCTTGTTCCCTGTCCCAGAGCTCATTCCCTGTCCCAGAGCTCGTGGTCTCTATCCCAGAGCTGTGTCACCCATCCCAGAGCTCCCCATCCCAGAGCTCCTGTCCCCCATCCCAGAGCTCATTCCCTGTCCCAGACCTTGTGTTCCCTATCCCAGACCTCGTGTTCCTTATTCCAGAGCTCATGTCAGCTCTCCCAGATCTCATGCTCCCCTGTCCCAGATCTCATGTCCCCCATCCCAGAGCTCCTGTTCCCCTGTCCCAGAGCTGTGTCCCCTATCCCAGCTCATATCCCCCATCCCAGAGCTCCTGTTCCCCTGTCCCAGAGCTGTGTTGCCCTGCCCTGACCGCAGCCACTGTCCCTGCTCCTGGCAGCTCCCCCAGGGTCCCTGGGCCGTGTCCCTGCGATGGGTGACAGGATCCCTCTGTCCCCTGGCAGCGGGTGCAGGGGGAGGTGGCTGCTGTGTGACACCTCTGCGGGATCTGAGCCTCCTGAAGCCACTGTCACTGCTCTGCAGGGACCTCTGTCTCATCCCAGCAGTAACGAGGTCACCGGAGCTTTCCATCAATTAGCGCAGCGTGCACCTAAGGAGCCATATCTCCTCACTCGTGTTTAACCCCCAGGTGCCACAGCCCAGTCTGCTGCCTGACCTGCAGGTCCCAGAGAGGAAAATTCCGTGTTTTGTAAGCAAAAAAAGTGATTTTAATGGAGATTTGCAGTTGAGAGGCGCTGTCCCCTGCACTCCCCAGGTGTAACAAAGTGCCCAGGGCAGCTCTGCAGGGATGGAATGAGCTGGGAGGGACCTTAAACCCATCCAGTGCCACCCCTGCCATGGCAGGGACACCTTCCGCTGTCCCAGGTGCTCCCAGCCCCATCCAGCCCGGCCCTCATCTCCCACCCAACCCCTCAAGGCAATGAAACCTTTTCTTGAGAGCCTTTCCTTCCCACACCAAGAAAAAAATCAAACTCCAGGGCACCCGAGGTGCTGCTCACAGCGGGGTTTTCCCAACTTTCTGCTTCCCTGTGGTCCTAAACATGGGAAAAGCTCAGTGCCCGTGGTGGGGGTCACTCCTGCAGACACCCGTGACCCCCCTCTGTGGGTTAGATCAGGGTTAGGTCAGACTTTGTGTTTGATCTCAGCTCAGTTCTGCAGCATCAAGGCGCAGCCTGACCCTGCACCTCTGCTGGCCCTCGTGGGTCCCTTCCAGCTCAGGAGATTCCCAGATTCTCCAAAAATCCCCCAGGTTTTGGCTGGTGGTAAAGCTGTGGCACAGGGGAAGGACATTCCCAGGCCAGAAAGGAGTTTCAAAGCTATGGGAGCGTTTGGGTTGGATTTCTAAATTACTGACAAAAAAAAAATCAACAAAAAAACCCAGTTCTGGTTTGAAATAACAACTTTGCTCCTCACGAAATGGCATGTTATGTGAGCCCACAATAATCCTGCATCATTGTGGCTCCCAGCAGGAAAAAAACCAGTCAGGAAATTACCATTCTGCCTGAAATTCACTCTCTGAACACCCTGAAAATCCTGCAGATCTCATGTAGGGATGCACTCAGTGCTGCTTGAGCAAGAGATTCCTCCAGGTTGTCCCATCTTCGAGCACTTTCCATCGGGTCTGTTCATGTTCCAGATCCCTGAAGCATTCCTGTGTCCTTGTGGGGCGTAAAACCCTCAGAAACAATTAAGACTTCAGTTTCTAATGACCCTTCTGGCACCATTTTTGCCTTTATTGAGGAAATAATAAAAAATTAGCCATTTAGGCCACCAAATTGGCTGCTTTTTGCACGGTGCAGTCGTGGTTTTAATCAGAATATGCCTTAACAGCCCTGGGAGGAATTCATTATTTCTGGAGCCACAGCATGGGGTCCTTTCTCCCTGCACTTGGGCTCCATTTCTTGCCATTTGCAGGATAAAGTTCGAAAAGTTTAATTATGGAGTGAAAAAGAAAGGGTCATAAAGCAGAAAGAAAAAAAACCTCAAGTTTTGCAGATTTATGTAAAAGTTTCTTTAAATGGTTGAGGGATTGTATGGACGATGTTCCGAGGGATTTTATGGAAGGACAGGTTGCTGCTGTCTTTCTACATAATTGCTAATTTGTCATTAATTAAGTGTTAAATTATTTGCAGTTCAGGTGCTTTTGAGCCGAGCTGTCCCCTCATTGGTGGTGACAGCAGGGCTAAAACCAGGCCTTGATGCAGGATTAGTGACCACAAAGCCGAGTTTAGGAACTGCTTCCCATCATCCCAAACCAGCCCAACAGCCACGGAATGAGAAGAAATAAAAATCATTGCAAGGTCAGCGCGGCCAAGGGGGAGAGAGCTGACCTGGAGCTTTGTCACCCCTGCCTGACTTTGTCACCTGGGTGGGTGGCACTGATGCCTGAGCAGAGGCTCCCTGGAACAGAGGCCAGACAGGATTCAGAGAATAAACTGGGGATTTATTGCAGGGCCTTCAATAGGGACACCTCGGGCACTCAGAGCCTCTCCGGGAGAGGCCACACCCAAGCTGGACCCCGGGGCACGAGTTTGCTCCACTTGGATCAGTTTGGATCCATTCCCAGATCAGGGTTCATTCTCCAGTGACAATTGCAGGGGATGATGGAATTGAGCCCAAGTCTGTCTCCCCTTTTAGAGGCTCCGTTTCCATCTTTGGGGGCCTGGGCCAACGAGGTGTCCTTGAGTGCAGCCTGGAGAGGATTTGTTGTGTCTGAGCAGGATGGGAGAACAGGAGCTGACAGATTATATGGAATTTGAGAGTTCCACACTAAAACAGTACAAGTTCTGAAAAATATAAAATCTGAATCCTCAGGCATCACCACCTGTGACACATTTTACCTGTGCAAACTCCGGGATTAACTCCATCCCTCACCTCACGCCAACGCAGAATTCCAAACCAGAATTCCAGATGTAATCACTCATAATTTGCAATTGCAAACCTCCCGTTATCAATTAATTCCCATTGTACAGGACCTATCTGATTCTCTTTGTGCGGCACCGTATTTGCGCTGGGGTTTAATTGTGAGTAATTAGCGCCTGATTGCGGGGGGTTATTTATAACCGGCGAAGAAAGGGCTGTGTTTATGTGCAGTTACAATAATTGCAGTTGAGAGCAAATCTTTTGACTTTTCCCCCTTTTTTGGATGTGTCTGACAGAACTGCTGTGCCTGGGCAAAGCTGGGACTCCTTGGGATGGGTTTGGTTAAAATTTCAATTTTAAATATTTTTTTTTTTTGCCTCCTAATCCCACCCTGCCCTTGGTGGAGAAGGGAATTTGTCCCGGGGCTGGGCGTGGGGAGGATAAATCCCCGTGCGGCGGTGACCTCGGTGCCTGGCATGGATGAGCGCTCCCACGGAGCAGCTCGAACACAAAATATTACCCCATTACTGTAATTCCTGCTCGGGGTGTGCTTCAGGGATGCCGGCAAGGGCAATGGGGATTTCACATCCAGTGATGATGATTTTATTCCCCTTGTGGCCATCCTCAGCCCTCCATCACCCCTCTTAGACTCCACAGCCACTTTCAGCCTCCAGAATTTGTCCTTTCAAAAGAAATGCAGAGTTTTCTGAGCGTTAGCGTTGCAGAGAAGCTCTGATTTGCAGCTCTGAGGGGTTTTGTCCTCCGGGGAGAAGCTGTGATGTGTCTGCTGGGGAGGGCTGGGATGGAGAAGGGAGATCCCTGTGCTGCTGCTCGCTCAAGGCCACTTCCTCAGCATTTGGGGCTCTCTAAATCTGGCAATATTTGGGATTCTGAGGAGCACCGAGGAGCTCTCATGGCACAGTTCCTTCTCCTCCAGGGCTGGAGCTGCTGGGGCCTGGGTAATGAGGGGCTTTGCTCTGCTTTGGCTGCTGAGACCCCAGAGTTTAAAGGGATTTTCTCTCTGCTCCAGGGAGGGCGTCTCTCACTGCTGCTCCTGCACTCAGCAGAGGAGCTCCCCGGCCCTGTCAGATTCCCACTATGCAGGAATCAGCGCCAGACATGCCTCCCCTGTCCCACCTCAGCTACCACTGGGAATCAAAGCCAATTTTCCACTCATTTCCTTCCTCGCTGAGCTTTTCCCTATCCCAGCATCACCAGAACTGTGGGAAAAACAAAAACTCTCCAGCAGCATTTTTAGTGTCAGCGATTCAAGGCATTGCTTTATTCCTGACCAGGATGGTGCTCTGGCCAGGATGTGCCACAGAAATCATTTCATCCACACCCAGCCCGGCTGTGCAGAGAAAATCATTCCATGGCACAGGGATTTTACCCGATTGTCCCCAAACTTTATACAGTCAAACCCCCAGAGATCCATTGGTTCCGTGTCCATTGGTTCCAAGTTCTGGAATTCTCAGTATTTTGATTTTATTGGTTATAGATCTCTTAATTTCTGATATTAATTAGACCCTCACTGCTGGGTTCTCTGATCAGTCTGTCCCGGCCCAGGTTTTTCCCATTATTCCGGGGGGATTTTTTGGAGCTGGTGCTCCTTACTGGCTTTTGATGACGCTGATGGTTCTGATCTCTGTGCATCTCCCATGCTGCTCCCATCCTGCTGAGATGTTCAGCTCCTCTTCCCCAGAGCAGCATTAAATCCCTTAAAAATTCCCTTTCCCCACGACAAAGGTGCACCAAGCCTGACTAGAGGAGTAAAATAAAAATATTGAAAATTTTTGAAATTAAAATTTGAAAATAATTTTTTTTTTCTTGTTCCCAACAGCAGCGTTTCCAGGCAGGCTCTGAGGCAGGAGTGATGAGTGCCGAGATGCAGCTGGGCAGGGCTGGGTGGGCTGGTCCCACGTGGGCAGGGGGCGGGGATGGGGCTGCCGGGGCTCATTATAGACCCTGCTGGTGCAGAGCCCCAAACTCTGCTGGTCTGAGCTCTGAGAGGAGCAGAGGGCACTCCCAGGACCTGTCCCCAGCCTTGGTGAGTCGGGGGGAGCTCTCAGGGGGTGCTGGGGTGTTCAGGGGGTTGAGGAAGGTGATGGAATAAGAATTTTGCATGAAGGGAGCATCTTTCGGAGGGTTAGGAGGTCTGGCAGCTCCTGTCAGTCCTGGAGATGGTCTGATTTTTGGACAAAAAAGCAAGCCAAACAGTCTAAAAAAGAAGAAAATGCAAAAAGCTGCAGTTCCAGAGGTAAAAAAACCTCCTTTTCTAGTTATCAGGGCTACCAGCCCTGGGTAATTGTTCTGGTCTGGGTCTGTGTTTGTTGTGTCTCTGCTGAGTTCTGTTTTACAGAACTTTATTTCCCCTGGTCCCTCCTGTGTGAGTCGCTTGCTAAAACTGATATAATTATATAGATAATACTTTGATTTTTTTGACCATGAGGCTCTGTGGCTCATTTTGGTGTGCTGTTGGTCCAGAAAGGTGTCTCTCTTATCTTTTCAAGATTTCTAACTTTTCTCAAGCTGGAAAGAAGGATTGGTTTGTGTTCAGAACCAGCTGGCTCTGGCTGACTCAGCTTTAGGATTTCTTCGTGTCTTAGGTTGCAAACCACGGTCAGCTGAGTTTTAAGGCTGGTCAGAACCTTTTAGTTAATTATTTTAGTTAATTCCTGATCAAACTATGTAAAAGCACAATGAGATATTTTCCATTGCTGGGCTGGGGCAGCTGAATGTGAAGAAAATTCACCCTGTGCAGTGCAGCTTTAGAGGGGTTTGCACTGGAGCTTTTGCTTTGTGTGTTGTTCCTGAAGCTTCTTTCCACAGCATTTATTTCCTGGTTAATTCCCTCCATTCTATTACATTTATTTGTGTATTTGTATTTTTATGTTTCTATTTCCGTGCATTTTATTAGGCCTGTGAAAGGAACACTGAAAAGAACAAGGAGCAGTTTATTAAATAGCAATTTCTTTTAGGCTCTTGGGCCACTTCCCTGTGACTTGGTGCATTGCTCAGAGCTTCGGGGGTGATCCCAAAAAGGAGTTTTTTCCCCAAAGAACTCCCTGCCACTCCTGCTTTGAGCTGCCCAACCCAAATCAGGAGCGGCTGTGCCTCTGAGGGCTGAGCAGTATCCTTAGCGAGGCCCGGGTGTGATGAAATTCAAATGATCTCTGATTTTATGCAGCTGTGTAAACTCTCTAGGGTGGGGGAATTTGGGTTTGTTTACCCAAATAGGCACAAAATGCCCCAAAACCAGGTGAGCCTGAGGCTCGGGGCTGCAATCCCCAGCAGCCTCAGCCCAGGGAAGGCAGCTCAGGCTGACGTTTCTGTGGATTCAGGAGTTCAGGGCCTGGATAAAAAACTCAAATATATATGTATAATGATGCCTGTGAGGCTGGTGGGGTTTTCCTGGCTCCCCACTGCCTTTCCAGTGGGATATTTGCTCTCCTGGTGTTGTCCAGGGCTCCTGGAGAGACCCCAAAGCAGGAGCAGCGTTCAGGTGCCTCTGCTGGTTTCCAGAGGGTAATAAATAGGAATATAACAGGGAAATTCCAGCTCCACTCCTTTGTTCCCCAAGACGAGGGGTTAAAAAAAATAAAATTTAAAGAAAAAAATTGCTATTTTCATTGAGGCAGTGTTGGGGTGAGCAGGCTCACCTGGCCCTGTGCCTCCCACCCCAAATGCCCCCCAGGTCCTGTTGAAAACCTACAAATCTTGGGACTTTTATCCAGGGTTGCAAGCTTTGATTTTCATTTATTTGGGGTTATCACATCTTTGCTCCACACTGGTGGAACGGAGCAATAAAAAGTCCCATCTCCTGTTTATCCTGTTGCTTTTCCACATGAAGGAATGGGGTGAGCCCCTGGAAGTGTCCGTTTTGTGGCCATATTAAACTTCAAACCTCGAGTTGTCCCTGCTCTGCCTGACCTACTTGTGCAACTTCCCAGCAATTCTTCAAAGCAGCCAGCTGGGAAAGCAGGAACCCTTTTTTTTTTTATAATTTGGAGGCCGTGGTGCTGAGGGAGGGTGTGGGCGATCCGAAATGTCGTCGGGTTTGCAAGGACAGGGAACAAATTAAGGGGAGGAAAAACAAACAATTTAATGGCGCTGGAGGCACCGTGGGCGTGCGGCCGTTTCATCTCGCCGCACAGGATGAATCCTCGCCACAGAAGGTCACAGAAATCTCGCTGCTGAGTGCTGGGAGAGGATTTGGCTAAAAGTTGGGGATGTTTTATTAGCAGGAGATATCGAAGGCCTTCGCTGCAGCAGTCAGGGGACTGAGCACAGAGCTGAGCTTGCAGACGAGCCCTGAGTTGTCACCTCAGGTAAAAACTGCACGGTAATGATGCCTCAAGATTCAGCTT
>VYZT01012543.1:19174-37656 GCA_013400735.1 Pomatostomus ruficeps | reverse complement strand
TAAAGTACTAAAGATATCATTTTCCTGCATTCTTTATGTGTGTTATATGCATTTATTACATTTAAGTTTATGGTTGTGACAGAGGGGTTGAAAATTGACATTAAAAACTTTTTTCAGTGTGAGATGAAGTAGAAGGGAAAGTGATAATAAAATGAAAGTATGAAAAGAACACCCCTGTAGCTTCTTTTTCTTTGGTTTGTGTTCTAATTACAACTTTCTCTGCTTTTAACGTTGGTTAGATCTACCGGGGTTTTTTCCAATTGTAACTATTTGTAGAAGCCTAAAAAAAGTACATCAAAATATCTTCTTCCTGAATTTAGTATTCTTCTAGAAACACAAGCTAACTTTTTGATACTGAAAGATTCCTAACATTTTTTAAAACAAGGCTACTGCTCAGGCAAATTCAAAAAGGCCATAAAGATGCCAAGTTTATGACTAAACTTTAAAAAATGGAAATATTTTCCCAAGAGCAGAACCTAGCAGCTGAAGCAGCTATTTCAAATGCAAGTGGTGTGCAAAGATTTATAAAAAATATCAAGTCCCTGAAACAGAAGTTTATGGTGAAGGAGATGAAGAAACCCAGATTATTATGTGATAAGAAAAATAAGAGGAAGTGTTGCCCTTTGGGAATGGCAGAGGAACAACTCCACCTCTCTGAAGTTGTTGAGCACTGGAAAACTGCAAAAGAATTCATGGCCAATCCCTCCCCTTGCTTTGCCAGTCCTGCTGTGCCTTTCAGGTCTTTTATGTCTCCTATTAACCAAGCCTTAGGTGTTATTTGTAAAGAATATGTGAGTGTAAAATATTCATTTTTCACCTGAAAACATTTTAAATATGCAAGCATAGATTCAATTTAGAATTTCAATTTTATGCTGATTTGCGTAATTGATTGAAAGAGAAAACATCGTTTATTACAAAGCTTCAAGATAAATTTCTTGCCTCAGGGTTGCTAAGGATATCCAGACCAGGTATACAACCATTCAGAGCATGAAGAGAATGTTTAAGGTTATTTAATTTAAACTAAAGGACTAAATGCTATATTCTGGCACCCTTCAATATTTTGACCTGTATCTTACCTGGCATTCAAATGCCCCCATGCAAATTTCTTTACCTTTCTTCATTTTTAAAGAACTTTCATATACATTTCAAATCATAGTCATTCTTAATGCCATTTTCCCCAGCAAAAACTCGGCCTGCAAACCATTCTCCTGCTGGGCCAGACATCAGGCACTGTTTGCCAGGGCTGTTCCTGGGTTCCCTTTGGGCTTGCTCACACTTATGGAAAGTTCCACATCCCCACAGTGCCAGGCAGCGGCAGCCCTGCCAGTCCAGAGGCACCAGCTCATTGATGCCCTTTAATGTCTGCGATCCACCACCCCAGGCAGATGAGGCAGTGCCCAACCCACAGTGCCACCTCACCTTTGCCTCTTTGCAGATGAAGATGCCTTCTGTTATTAGAAATGCATCAGATCAGGAGCAAAACTCTGTTTGTGTGCAGGCAGAAGATCACAAATACATTTATAAAACTGTTCCCAGCAGAACCAGTATGTCTACCCACCTGCACACCTGTAATGTGCTTTCTAACTTTGTGTCCTGGTTTGAGACAAATTTGGGAGGAAATTTCTCGAAAGGGTGTCTCCTCTAAAAGGTAGAAGTTCAGCTCCTCCCCCAGACAAGGTTCTAAAGGAATTTTCTTGGAGGAAAGTGAAAAACCTGTTTATTTAATAAGCAAGGTGCACACAGCCACAAGGAAAAAATGACAAATATTAGAGAATAAACCTTCTCTGCTATGGAGAAGGATGGGGGATTTTAGAGTCTCTTCTCTTTCTCTGGTTTAGCTCCTCCTGAGGGTTCGGCCCGGCTGGGCCAGGGGTCCGGCAGCTCCTGGCGAGGGTTCTGCCGACTGTCTCCCTCAGAGATGGTCTGATTTTCCGGATGGGAAAAAACCCAAACCAAACAGTCAAAAAAGAAGAAGAAGCAAAAAAGCTGCAGTCCCAGAGAGAGGAAAAAACTCCTTCCTAGCCAACAGGGCAGCCAGCTAGTGAGCAATGTAAACTAATTCTGTGCCAATTCCGTACCTTGGAGGAGTTAAAAACAAACTGTGCTGGAGTTCCCTGGCTGTGCCCCTTCCCAGCTTCAAGTTACAGGAGCCATTCCTGGGCAATGGGGAAATACAGAGCATAAAATCACCCCAGGACACTTTGAAGTGATGCTTCAACAATGAATTTATACAAAATCATCTTTGCAAATAAATCCTCAAAGGTTATGTATCCACATGCTCAGTTTAGATTTCCCACACTTTTCACGTTTTAACAGACATGGTCCAGCACCTCTGGAAGAAAGTGAAGACCAAAGATAAAAATACAATGTCTAAATATCAAATATATTATTTTCCCAGGACACATCCAGTCTTGTCTTCCAATATTCAATATCCATACAGAAAAAACATTTCAGCTTTATTCCAGTGAATCACTTGGAAACCAGTGGGGGCTTTTAAGCTTCATAAAGGTATAACTGAGAAAAAAACTGTCATAAAAAAAAAGAATCCACCTTGCCTATGTAAATGTACCAAGCGACAAAACCCTTTCTTACCTGGCAGAGCATGGCTTTATCTGCTTGCAATTTGCAACTATTATGCTGACAAATACAACCCAGTAGGGATCAGGCACCGCTCGGAGCTGAACATTTCTGAAGCCTGTATCTATCATAAAAAATCCACCTACCAAACCCAGCGGAGCAGATGGATCCTGATCAGGGACCAGGAGCGGCTGAATGCAGCAAGGGCTGGAGATTGATACCTACTCACAAAGAAGCAATCTGGGCACAGTGAACAGCAGGTTGCTACCGACATCTGGCATATTTATGGGAGCATTAAGGCAGTTCCATAATTCCATTTACATATATACAGGACTATGTAAAAAACACAGTATATTAGGCTCCCACGCACATAGAAATCCTGAATTATACTGACTAGGCTACACATAAAACTTAGTGAAACCTGCTTAATGTGGGATAATCCATTGTCAGCGCTGCAATTTAGAGGTCCTTCCATTTTCAAAATGCCAATGATATTTACAGCTCAAAATGCCTGGCCCAGTTTTGTTCCCAATAGCAAAATCAATTACAATCTCCCATAAAGTTGGAGAGAAGCAAAATCAGGCACTGTTGTATCTGTTAAAGCAAAGGTACAAAACTTCGCCATAAATATTCCCCGTTTAATTGCCCTTCTGCAGCACAAATAGCTGAGAGGCAAAACATCTCTGCTGCTTCTTTAGAAACTCTAATGTGTAACATGAAAACACATAATTGAAGAAAGTCTTGAGGTAAATTTGAAAAGTCAAGTAATAGTTGTTAGCAGAAAACCAGAAAAAACTTGTATTCATCATCAAGAGCACTGAAAAGAGAGATTCCATCCCTGCATCCCAGCCCCGAGGACACACGTTTGTCCTTCTAATGGAGTTTAACAGAATTTATCTCACCAAACTGAGAAGCTGCTGCATCATTTTACCTCATCAACTTTTAGCTCTGAACTAATGTTTTTGGTCACAACCTGACCTCGACTTGCCCTTTCTTCTTCATTCTCAGGATAACCTGGTGTTCTAACTAGTAAGCAGAAGAGAAGTTTGCTCAAGCCTTACCTCCTTTACTTGGCTGTTTTAATCTAGTTTGCTGTTGTACACACTGTGCTGAAATACCTGTCATGACTCTTGCTGTTCCCTTTCTGTGGGAGGAGAACATTATACACAAATCTCAGGTTTGAGCTGTAAAAAAAAAAAAGAAAACAAATATTGGAATAGCAATGTAAGTTTTGAGAGTCATTTGGATTTAGTGACTGTTTTCTATGCTACAACACTGCATTCTTTTACCAATCATTTCATCAGCAATGAAACACAAAAACTGATACATTCAGCTGAAGCTTTAGCAACTCAACGTGTGTCATCACCTCGGAAACACGCAGAATTCGCAGTCAATAAACCAGCTCTCTCTTGAGCAAAGTAATCTCTGTTAGTCCTTCTGTGGCACCTTTGAGGTTGACTCGCTTCTCAAAAATGCAGATCACACTCCCCTGAGATACTCATCTTTTCCCGTGATGCACTTGAGTGACAGAACAACCAGCTTAGTGCAAAGAAATGCCACTGGGGTTGACAAGCAAATGCCATCAGTATGCAGGGTTTGCACAGCACAGTTTAGTACCAGCAGTTCACACACTCTGCTGCTCTGGAGCAGAATTCTAATTAAGCCCTAAATCGTCAGCTTTCTGATTAATTCTTATCACACAGGTCTTCTACATTTTCCTGTATGAGTCTGGAAATATGCTTGTTACTAAAGAAAGCAGCATGTAATGGTTAACCAGCTCTGCGACGTTGTTGTCTGTAAGATGCCCAGGTACAATATAGCTGGGACATGAATATTGAGCAATTTCCTCATAATTATGAGGTTTAAAAATCATGTCAGGACATTAATGTTTTTCTGAAGTAACATTTCCCTCCTCTGACACATGACAACAATGGAAGTGTGGTAAGTAAAAGCTGCAAGGACTTGGGATGTCTCAGTTCAGTTTAGAAACATCCTCTGTGTTTTATGAAAAATATTTGCAAGTTCACAGCAAACACAATCCACATCCAAGAGCTGTGTATACCTACGAGCCTCTGAGGAATGCCTCGGGAAGGAAAACACAGAGGCAAAAGGCCAGAGAGGCCCCTTTGGGGCTGCCACATTCAAGAAGCACTGGGCCATTCCCACACAGGTCTAAAAGACCATTGCAGCATCTCCTCTAGCTCAGAACACCAGTGTTTGGTCCTTCCCCTCTGTGTAGCCAAGCCAGAGAACCACTTGGAAGAATTTTTCCCAAGCAGTCCCAGGCAAGGGCAGCTGCATGGGTTTAGCACGGAGAAGGGTACAAACCTTTCTCCTCAGATTTTTCCCTTTCTGTATGGGAAACAACCTCCTGTCTCTCCTTCATGTCCGCCAAATAATAATTAACATTTTTTAAATATTCCACAGCAGGTGGGGCGGAAAAATCACCATATAAATGAGAACCCTTTACTGAACTCCCTCTTCTCCAACTGCAAAACATAAGCTCAGAAAAACAGTCTCACGTAGCTTTACAACCCAAGATGCATGATAGCACTAACTCTGATCTGCAGCAATTAATTTTAGGGGGTTTTCATTGACAGATGCAGATCTTCATAAATATGTGTTCTTATTTTTCATAAAACATGCATTGCTGCAGAGCAAATAAATAGATAAGAGCTGCTATTTGAAAAGAAATCAACATGTTGGTAACCCTCTTACTGATGTAACAGAGATTAACTTTTCACGGATGCTTCTCTCAGCTGTTACATTAAGATTATGTATTAACCATATCACAGAATGGTTTGGGCTGGAAGGAATTTTTAAAGACTATAGTCCAAAATCTCTTTAGTCCAATGCCTCTGCCACAGACAGGAACATCTTTCACGAGCCCAGGTTGCTCAAAGCCCCTCTAACCTGGTCCTGAACACTTCCAGTGATGGGGCTGCTGCAGCTTCTCTGAACAACCTGTGCCCACGTTTTCTCACCCTCATCATATATAAATTTCATCCCTATATCCAAATCAATTTGCCCTCTTTCACCCCATTTTCCTGTCAGGCCCTGGTAAAAATTCCTTTCTTTCTTATAAGCCCCTTTTCTACACTAAAAGGCCACAACAAGGTCTCCCCAAAGGCCTCTCCTCTGCAGACTGAACAGACAGAACTGCACATCAAAGGGGATTGTGTTTACTCTGAGGTCCAGACTATAAAGAATGACTGGTTCTAGTGGAAAATCATTAATGAGGGAATAAAACAGGAAAAGGTCCCAGACACAGTCAGTGGTGAGGGTAGAGCAGGTCCCAAAATCAGAAAACCTGACAAGCAGGGTCTGTAGGGGCAGCTGTGGGACGAGCACTTCAGCACTACTCATGTGCAGATTCTTGAACCCCACAGGTTCCGGGTGTTTTGGTCCAGATGATGGCGAAAAGGAAAGTCCTCTTGAGGGCACACAAAGTGCAAGGAAAAGGATAAGGGTGTCCAAGTGGATGGTAACTTGGATGAGAGGCACAAAGTCATAATAAAATACACCACTAAAAAACTGACAAAAAAAAATTACTGCAATAAAAACAATTTTCATTTCGGAAAGACAGTTCTCAGTAAGTGAGAACTGGAGACAAGCTGTCCCAGGATGCTGGCAGCTATTTAAAGAAACATTTTTAAAGGCCAAGCACAAACAATTCCAGCACAGAGTAAGAGATCATCTTGGCTATGTGTAAGTCCTTCTCTGATCCTAATATAAGGAAGGATGCTGGAAATGAAAATAAGATCAGATTACTAAAGAATACAAAGTTATTTTCTTCCATATGAACTTGTAGGGAGAAATCCAATCAATAAAATGAAATAAAATTACAAGAAAAAGTAATTCAAAGGCTTTGTGCTCCATATATCTGAAAGTGTGATGGCAACTGAGTCCTGCACTCAGCGAGTGACCAAAGGGGATGCAGGTCTGACCACCCTGCCCATCAGCCTCTTACTCAAAACTGACTTAAAACATCCTTTTTTAATTTTATTTCGATCAGCAGTTTTAGAAAAGCAGTATTAAGGGGGGGGTGGAACAAAGAAAATATAAGAATGGAGATTTATAAGGTTTTCTTCCTAATCTTCCAAATCGGTAAAGAAGGCATTGCTGCAGAGCAAACAGGGACTGAAGCCCGGCTCCCCGCTGCAGGCGCCCCAGGACCGTCCCCACGCACCCCGAGCCGCGCCCGGAGGATGCGCGGGGACCTCTCTCGGTCCCGTGTCGCTCCCTCCGGGACAACACCCACCCGTGGCTGTGAGCGCCTCCTGCCCGGCCCGGGAGAGCCCCCGGGAGCTCCGAGGTTGCTCCTCAGCTCCGTCCTGCTCGGATCAGTGCCCGGCAGCGCCCGAGCTCAGCCTCAGCCGAGCCGGCAGTGCCACCGCGCGGTGCCGCTCCCCGCTCGCCCTGCCCGGCCAAGGCTTGACTCCAGAACAGGCTGACAACAAGCAAAATGATGTTAAACCGCGTGTTTTCCTTTTAAACCGACTGCCTACACCGCCGGCACTCCCAACTCAGCATCACTCTCGGGCCGTGAGGATGAACTGACAGCGCAGCGATGCGTGGGAAAGGCACTGCAAGGGTTAACAACATCTCCTCTTTGGCTCCCTGCATCCACAACTACCTGGGGGTTAAGAAAGTTTTTTAGACAACCACTAAGGATAAAGTTCTCTTGGATTTTTTCCTTTTGAAGGAAGCAAGTCAAATACAAATACCTTGTGACCAGGAGAGCAGCCTCGCCGAGGCACGAGGGAGGTGTTTGCTGGCTGACCCTGGCTGATCTCCTGGGCTCACCCGTGTCAGACTCCCCCAGACTGCTCCAGGCACAGGGTGATGGACAAGTTTCAGCTTCCCCAGAGCTCTGCTTCCTGCTGATGCTGCGTGGGATTGCTGACAAAACCTCTGCTCCAGGCCAGCCTCCCTGGGAACCCCTGTAAATGCCTTTAACTCACTCTCACAGGCTCACAGCACATGTTTCAGATGTTCTAGACTTTTCTAAAGCACAGGAAATTAAGCTGTTACACAGTGGATTATTCGATGAACCCAAAACAAATGAAATATGGTACGTTTGAAATTGTCCCTCTCTACCCTCTGCACAGCTCCTTACTCTCAGCTCTGAGTTTCTGGGTTTGATTTCTATTTCAGCCAGGTGCTAATATCGTGTGAGCTGGTCACTGACAAGTTCCACGGCCTGGTTTGGCCCGGCCTGAACAGTTAGGCAGGACAAGTTACATCTCTATCCTCATTATGCAAATGTCAGGTACAGATAATTGCACGTTTCATCTCATCCTTTTGATGTCTCGGAGCAGATGGCAGAAAATGAACCACGCTGGAAGCAAGCAAGTGAAATTTCTGCAAACCATCGCTCTCGATGCCTCCCCACCACCACTCACGTTCCGGTGCTGACGTTCCCTCTGTCCTGTCCTCCCCTATCAGATGCCCGAGCTGCCAGCACCTCTTATCAGCAGCGAGCAGGAGCTCCGCTCTACCCTCAATGCTCTGCCAGCTCTATTCGCAGCCAGGTTTTTAAAGAAGCAGCTCAAAGGCCCATAATTCATGGAAACAGATGAGTTTCTCCTCCTAAATCAAGATGCACAAAGCTGCTGTTCCTAAAGAATGCATTAAACTCACATTTTTTGTTTGGCAGTGCGGGAGGCTGTTCTGTAATAAGCTCTGTCTGTAAAACTTATAGCAGACAAATAATGATAGTAATCTTTAAATAAAGTATGCGTGCAATAACATTGCTGTTGGTTCTTTCATTTTGAGGGATTTTCTGCTTAATCTGATTTACTATTATGATTATTATTGTTCAGTCAAATACTGTTTGCTATATTTGTTCACCACACAGAGGTCTTCAAGAGAATATAAAGTTTTCAACTTAAAGATTCAATCTAGCTTTCATTGTATCCTAAAGGAAAGAGTTCTGGTTTGGGGAGGGAGTTCCTGAAAATGCACTGCTTTTAAAGAATAGCCAACAAATCTGATCAGTCCATATACAAAGCTTTGTTTCTTTTATTCCACAAGAAAATGTGCTTGGAGAATAATTTTCACCAGCCATCCTCCACCGAGTAGGCCAATTCCCATTCAATTGTCCCTGCTGTGAGCCAGCCATGTGAATATCAAGTTGCTCTCCAAAAGATGTTATTTTACACACAGAAAACCAAAGCAATAACACCACCTTACTATTGTTTGTGGACTTTCTGAAGTTCAAACACTGCTAACAGGTTCCATTTGAATTTTCATTTTTCTACTTGACACCCAATGTCTTAGAATATGAAATATTTGCTTTGCTGCCTCTGGTTTCAATGCTTAGTTATCTCACCACGAGCAAAGCCAGGCAACATTTCAGTGTATATCTCTGGAATAGGTTTCATTACTTTTTGTTCACCCAAGGAGTACATTTGTCAACTTCTTAAAAACACATAAATAAAACTTTACAATCACTGTGTGGGTAAACCGGGCAAGAAAACATTGCAGATTATTTTTCTCTTCCTTGAATGTTAATTGTCCTGTCTGTACTTTCACAAAGGCACATATACTTTTACAGATCATTACCTTAAAAGGCATATTTGTAAACATAAAATATAATTCTTAGATGAAAAAAAACTGTGCCACAGCTAAAGGGAAGATCACAGTCCGTGTTACCTCCCTGGGGCCCAGCTACAGGACAAGCAGGTTTAGGAGGTGCTGCACACTTTCTGTGGCCAGAGTTACTCCAAACTTAATTACATTTCCTGAAAGCCAGAAAAGTACAGGATGAGCTGCACAGGGATTGGATTCAGAGGGTGCATCATAAATGACATATTACCTGCATAAAGCTCGCCACAGAATCACAAAATTCAAGTATTTCAAAGCCAGCTCTGGCTACATGAGGTCAAAGAGTCCTGGGAGGGGCAGGTTTGTCATCCTGACCCTGGGCAGGCTTACAGGTACTTATAAAACTCTGTAAGGTGCTTCAGCGTGGCCCTGCATAAAGGAGAAATCAAATGTACACAGAAGAATATTTCCAGGGAGACACAGACTCCTTCCTGAGCACGTCATGTGTTCTTAATAAAACGCCAAGTTTAATGCTAATGGCTGTTAATCAGAGTCTTCTTCAACATAATTTAAATCCGTTTCATTTCCTAATTTAAAGTTGGGTACTACACGATATTTTAGACTCTGAACCCGTGTTCATCTCAGTATGAAATATTCATTTTGTTAACAGCATTAGCAGCACATTTCAGAACTCCCTTGAAATATTATGAGCTGGGGGAAGAGGCAGGGCCTGACAGAACGAGGCAGTTTCCCCTCGCAGCCTGGGAAGGCAGCAGGTGAGTAAGAAGCTACTGATAGCAGTAGTTATTAGTAATAATATAATAATAGTCCTGGCAGAAACAGAAATCAAGAGACAGAGCAACTAAACATTCCCCAGAGTCTGGCTTAGCATCTCCAAAGTGCATATGGAACAACAAGGAGTGACAAGGATGCTTCAGGGAAAAAAACCTTTTCCAGACCAGTCTGAAACCACTGCCTTGCAGTCAGCTGAGCCAGAGATACTCGCCGAAATAATTGCCTATATATTGGCCAATTTCATAAAAACGCATAAAATTCATCCATAAATCCCAGAACCCCCATTCTGGAGTTCTCACAAGGGCTGCCAGCACACTTCCTGCGCCTCATGCTGCATGTTATGGAGAAGGAAAACAAAAAGCAACAATGCTGCTGAAAAAACCCCAGAGGGGATTTGTTGTTTTGGTTTTTCCCACAATACCAATGCCAGACAAGCTCCACTTATAACCTGACACAGTAGGAGTAATTGAAGAAGATTATGGGATTCAAAAGGTGATGCTGGAGTCAGGTATCAGTCAAGTCTATTTCCTTTAGCAGTGCAAGAAGGTTACTTGAAATGACAGAGACAAGGTATTATCCAAAAAAAAAAAATCCCCAAAACACTAAAATAAGCTGAACAGTCACCGCTCAAAATGCAAACTGGTACCTGGCCAGCTATCTTTTAAATTTTTCTGTAGTCTCACAGCTCATGAAACAATTCTGTAGTTCGGGTTTGGTTTTCTTTAATCAGCGTATGGAGCTTTTTCGCTTCCCAGTGAAACACCAACACATAGAGCTTTTAGTCAAATAACAAAGAGCAGTGTATGGCAAGCAGAACTGCTTTGTGAGGTTCATTTAACAAATCTAGAGGGATACCTGACTACAGACGGAGGCAGTTCCTTTTCTAGAGCAATCCTTTTCTAGAGAAATCCTTCCATGAGGATATTCATATATTCACACTGTTATTCAAACACACACATAACACACACAGGTTTTTAATCTGAAATTTGGTACATTTAATATTTAAATATTTTTTTCAGCAAGTCCTATCCAGAAAGCACATTACTGTTCCAAGCACAATGGTGCAATCTGAATTCCACCCTCAGCCCTACCAACAAAGGACTCTCCCCATGGCCTGCAGGTGCACACACAAACAGCACCGCAGACAGCACCTGAAAACGCATTTCCCTGAAAGCACAGGCTGTGGCACAGGTTTCACGTGTGATGTCTGGTTGCTTCAATTAAAAGTTTTGTTTCTAATAGAGGTGTAGTCACAGTGGTTTTCTCAGTCATAGGCAAATGAGTTCCACAATTAGAGAAACACAGAATTTCTGCAGACTTAAACAGGATAATTTGTACTGCTACTTGCCATGTTACCGCTTAGAAAGTTCCTTCCTATCTTATGAAAAAACCCAAACAAAACAGAACCAGCTTCAAAATAAACCAGGCACGAGGAAGATAATCTCTTTTCTGTAATTAAAAGGCAGAAAACAAGGAGGATTCTGCAGGGAGAAGTTTTCAATACCGTTTGATGCAGACACAGCACTTCCACCCCCAGCCTGTGACTCAAAAGTGCCCCAGAGCAGCAGCAGACCCAGTCTGGCTCCAAGGGAGCCCTCCCTCCAAAACCTGTTCTGACAAAACCTCATGGAAAAGAATTTCTGCACAGCGCTTCCTTCCACAGATGTGATTACAAAATAATTAGCAGCAACAATTCTCAGCCTAACAATATTTAGATGATAAAATAAATACAGACGTGCCTAATGCTGGTGTTGGATTTATTTACCCACATCATTTCACTGGTAAATAAGATTAATTAGTTTACATCACTTATACACTCTTGTGAGACACATTTGGAAGCAACTCAGCAGCAAATCCCAGGGTCTCCATCTCCTCAGAACCACATCAGCCACATCAAAGTGCTCCAAGAGCCCAGGCCTCTTCCCCAGCTGATTTATCATTTTTCCAAGAGCCTCACAATCACCCTCACCCACAGCTGCTCCCAAGCAGCTCTCAGCTCATTTTCTGGGTCTGATCCTTCCCCAGTGCTCATCCCTTCCAGGCAGGGCAGCTGTGAGCCCTCTGCTCCCCACACCTCCAGCTGCCTCCACGCTTCCTCAGCTTCCCAGGCGCCTCACCCTGACTCCATCCCAGGAGCACAAAATCCATAGCAAAACATAGAATAAAAATCAATAATACAATAATGACAGGAACAATAAATAGTAGTGTTATTATGGGACATGTGGCTTGGTTGAGGAGCGGGGAATTAGGAGCATTCTAAGGTTTTATTGTGTTCTACTCAGGTGATTTTCTGAAATGCTAAATGAGATTGAGAACACGTTTCAGGAGCAGCTCTGGTAGCATTGCTGTTAGCCCTGCATAACCTGTTGCTTTCACTCCCTTTTAACCCAGTGTGCACTCTTCAAGTAAGGCCAAAATCAGATCATTAACTAATTTTTGAAGGCTTTTAAATATTGTAATTTGTATTTTGGAATATGTGTGCCTCTACATTTTCTGGAACCAGCATGTGCTCTTGAAACAGCTGAATTTAAAATTGCAATAAATAGTCTACCTTAGGCTATTTCTTTTGTCATTCCTACTTGGACTTTAGAAAATATTATACAAAAGAACTGTGTAAAAAGTACAGACACACATTGGTTGTGCTCAATTTCTATTTGCTTACATTTGGTGACTACTTGAAGTATTGAGCTTTATTGGTATAAGTGCTTCGGAAAGTGAATTTTCAGCTTATAAAAGCGACAGTTTGTGAAAGCAAAACTTAAATTTACAAATGTAAACATTTATCCAGGAAGCACTTCTGTGTATAATTGGCTTGAACCAACAATGTACATTGTTTGACTGATAACCATCAGGCAAGAAACCTGCATTTTCACAAGGTCCTTGGCAACAGATGGAGCTTCAAAGTGATGTTTGTACAAGAAATGCAACTATTACGGACAGAAATAAACCTGCTTCTGCATCTGTGACAATGAAGACAGAAACCACTTTTCAAATTACTCCTGGTGTGTGATTCTCTCAGACTCCTCTGTTAACTTAACCTTGAAGGGCTCTGATTGTGTTCCAGAGAAATCATTCCTGTGCCCTCTACAAACACATTAGGGCTTGGAAAAGTTGCTATTCCTGTTTCATCTCTGAACTCTTTGCTGACATTTCCATTCACAGAGAGTCTGTAGCAGATATTCAGGAGCACATTTACACTTATTTTACATAAAGCAAAACCAGCCCAGTTTCCACATTAGTATGAGGACCGCAGCCTTTGTGCTTGCTGTGATTTTCTCTTTTTGAAGCTGGTAAAAATTGAAATTTAGAAAGCAGTCTCATGCACTGTGCTTTGACTGAAGTTAAATGAATTGTTACACTGATTCGTTAAAGTGTTTGTATTTCATATTCTGTTCGCTTTGACCCTCCACCCCTATTTTAATTCCTGACAAACCCTGTGTGCATTGCATAATACATCACATGGGCAAGGGCTCTTCCATCTCGAACAGCTCCATGCAGCTGCTGCTTTTACTTCACTAACCAGGGCAAATATGCAGGAAAATGTTATAGTGCTGGTTGAATTCCCAGTCAGCTAAAATTAAGTTTAGTTAAGGGGCAGCATCCTGTTAGATGGATTAGATCCCCTTGTTAATCCCATTGCAGTCACTCCATGAACCAGGGGAATCTGAGTTTGGCAGGCTGCTGGCACAGGCACTGCAAATTCTTTTTCGTCAAAAAATGTTTCCAGGAACAGAACAGACACCACCTCTGAAATATTTTGGCATCAGCTGAACCACATATTCCAACTGCCTTTCCTATTTTTTTATGTGTCCCAATCAGTTCTAGTCCTGAGTGTTTATGAAATAATTGGTTTGATTCACGGTGCAATTAATTTAATGGATTGTTTTAAATTTGTTTAGTAAAACAACCTTTTCAGCACCGTGCAGCAAAAACACGAGACAGGTTTATCTGGGCAGATTCTGCCCTTGTCTTCTTCAGTAATTCCCACAGCTGTCACTGAGAACAAAATGTCCCCATCAGTTGGAAGTCTCAGCAGCAATGTTATTGATGCACAGGAATAATTTGGAAATGTGTCTTCTTTACATCAAACAGAAACAGGCTGTAGTGTTCTGCCATTATGATATCAGTAATTAACATTAAAAAAAAGTTACAATACAGGATGTGAGTTGTGAGTCTGAATTTATTCCTACTCAGCCTATAGTGGGAAGCAACTCTGTGAAATATCCTGTATTAATTTATTGCTACTGTTTAAGCAGCAGGTGAGTTACAGCTGAACATTACCAGAAAATTACTGATCTAATCTGGGATACTTTGTAAGTTCCAATCATTCACGCTGAGTAATGATGAATAAAGGATGAAACAGTTCGTGAGATTTTCGGGAATAAGAAAACTGTCCTGTTTTTAAAAGGAAAAAAAAAAAAAAAAAAAAAAAAGGTTGGTTTGTTTTGGCAAAAGGCATAGTCATTCTTTAAGGGTAGAGGGGAACATAAAAGAATTTAGGGAAAAATGTTGGCCGAAGAGTTGACAAGTGTGAACTGGCTAGAAATTAGAAGTGTGCACATCAGAGCTGAGCCTCACTGCAGGGCAGGGGGTTTGGGGGGAACAAACTCCCTGTCCTAAAGAGACGGCTTGCTAAAGGTGGTGTGACTGCCTACAACACAGCAAAACATCATTTCACTGTGCCCCAATATCACCTTTGAAGTCCTAGCAGAGTTTTGTAGTGAGTGTGAACACAGAATTTATGAGTAGGGTATTGAAGCAGACCAAGGCAAGTTCTGGCTCCTGTGAAGGAATTGCTGTTCCATTTTGTAGAGCTTAACACGACCTGACCCTCGTGTAGCCCTGTTAATGTACTGCTTGTACTTCAAGCACAGGGAAATGTTGGAAAAGCTGAAACTGGTACACCAAACTAATTAAAAGGAACAGCAGAGGAGCCGAAATATGTCCTGTCATGGACCAAAATGCCACAGGTTGCTCGGTGCTGACAGTAACTGCAGCAGAATTGGTGTTTTCCTCTCTGGGGAAAAGGGCAGCATGACTGGGTGGGGGGGTGACTACAAGGGCTCAGGGTTCCATCATGGATTTAACTCCTCTGCATCCCCGTGCCTGCCATAAAACAGCCCCTTTCTGGAACCTGCCCCTCCCTTTCCACTCTGAGGGTGTGCAGCTGCCCACTTCTCTAATTCAGCACCTTATGACAAGGTTTGTGTTGTTCTGAGCAGAGCAGTGATGTGATGTGCCTAAAGCTCTATCTAATTGGTTATTGTGAGGTTGCTTATTAAAAAAAGGAGGCACTTTTTTCTAAGAAGCCCTGCATTTCAAGGGAAACACCTTTCCCCACAGCCAGGTGCCGAGTAGCAGCAAGGTCACTTAGAACAAGTCCAGGTGGGCCTTTCTCTCTCGCTGTGACATCTTGGGTGAAATATGTGCTGTCAGCCCCCGAGATTAATAGTTCTATTTGCTGTTCAGTATATTTGAGAAACTCCTATTATTAATGTAATTTGGGAAGAACTTAAAGTTCTCGAGGCCCTTTTTAGAGTCTGTATGTGCGCTGGGAAGGTTCTTTTTAACATCTTATAAAAGGCAACATAACATGGCAAATTTACGCCCATATAATTGTGCTCAGAAATATCTGACTGGCATATTTCTCATTCAGTAATTATCCCTTATAGCTCTATTTGCTCTCCCTTTACTTGCTTTAATTAAAAATAATTATCTGGAGATCGGAGAGGCATTAAGTCTTGCTTTGGAATTTGTAATATATTCCCATTATTCTGGATGAGTCATATATTATTTTCTTCATTATGCAGAAACATGATTTTGTGTCACTCGTAGTGTTAAAGCAGTGTATACCTTGCCTTTGGGTGTTCTGGTAGAGATTGTACAGCTGTAAGATATCAGCAAAGTTTCCCATGTCTCCTTCTAATGGGACAATGTCTGGATCAGTTAGTACAGCTTTTACTGCGAGCAGTAGGCATGGATGCTGAAATTGAGACTGTTTGCATCCTTTTATCGTGCTGGTACAACAGGCAATTGCATTATACTGCAGATACTGTACCTTAGATTTCTGATCACGACGAACACAAGACAGTATTTTACTTGTCATTTCAGTGAAATCCTTTAAATTTGCAATAAATGCATTATTACAAGGTGGGCTGTAAGATTAAAGTCTCATTAATGAGCACATTTCCATAAGTCCTTATGTTTTTCAGTGCCCTGTATGGAGCAGCTAACAAGGGGAGCTTGGATTTTTTTCACATGTACACTGAACATATTCCTGCATTTATCTTACACCTGTGGTCTGGCAAGTTCTGTCAGCAGCTGCCCCATTTCTCTGGGGTGGATCCCCTCAGGGCCCACAGACTCGTGAGGGTCCTGCTGGCAGAGCACACCAATAACCACCCCTGGGATTAGAGGGGCTTCACTCAGCTCCCATCCCAAACTCCACACTCAGCTCCCATCCCAAACTCCAGCTCTGGGGCTGGGGATCCTCAGGACAACTGGCCCTGACATTCAACACTGAGGCAAGGAATGCATCAAGTGCCTCTGGATATTCCTCATCCCGTCACCACACCAAGCTCTGCACTCAGCAAATGAAGGCCTTGCCTTTCTTAGCAGTCCCTTGCCTTTCCTAACCCTCCCTTGAATTCCTGTCCATTGCCTAAACCTTCCTTCGATTTCCTAGCCTTCCATGTCCCTTCCTTGCCTTCCCTCATCTTTCATTTCCTGCACCTGCTTTCCTAGCCTTGTCCTGCCTCGGCAACACCTCCCTTGCCTTGTTTCCCCTTCCCTTGCATACCTTATCCCAGCGCCACAGTGATTCCAGCTCCAGCCCCACAAGCTTTATTTCACTGCCAGTTCAGCTCTTTCAGCTCCAGCTCTTCATCTTCCCACCACTGCCAGGTGCAGCTGTGTCTGGTTCTCAGGGCAGAATCTTCATTATGGCTCCGGCCCCACAGGTGCTCTCCCAACTCCACAGAAATTTCAGCTCGAGCCCCACAGGCCCTATTCCAGCCCTTCAGTGATTTCACATCCCACACCAGTCTTTATTCCAGCCCTACAGTGATTTCAGCTCCAGCCCCAGAAGCTTTATTTCACTGCCAGCTCTGCTGCTCCAGCTCTAGCTCCACATCTTCCCAGCACCACCAGGTGAAGAGGTGCGAGTTTGTCAGTGAAGGATGTTCTTTACAGCTCCAGCTCAGCAATGTTTCAGCTCCCGCCCCACCATCTTTATCCCAGCCCTACACTCCCCATCCCAGCCCTACAATGGTTTCATCCCCAGCCCTACCATCCTCATGGCTCTGCCAGCTCTGCCACCTGAGCTCCAGCTCCTCAGCTTCCCACTGCCTCCAAACAAAAGCTGCTCCTGGTTCTCACTGCACCTCGGGGCTGTTGACAAGGCCATAAATCAGTCACTGTCATGATTTAATTATGTCTCTAAGCTGTTACACACACACCCCAAGGGGGCCCCTGCTTTGGTGGCAAATGAGACCTGAGCCCCCAACACACACCTTGCCCCCCAACACACACCTTCCTCCCCACGCCCACTCCGGGCCTCATCCCCAGCCCTGCCCACAGCCCCTGCCCCGTGGGCATCAGCACCTGGCAGTGGCCAGTCAATCCCCAGCTCCCAACCCAAAAGGGACCCTGGGGCTGGTTCCAAACAGCCCTGAGATCGCACTCCTGGCTCCTGCTTGGTACCACTGTAGGGGCTGGAGGCCCCAAAGCATCTCCCGCAGCCCCTTCCCCACGGGATTTATTTCAGCTCCCTATCGCTTTGGGGCTGGCTCCAGCCCCAGGGGCTGCATGCTGGTGAACGCAATTGGTGTTTCAGCCTCACCACCTTTATTTAATAGGCATCATGTATCAAGTGACAGAGTAAAAATAATAAAAATACAGTATTGCCGTAGTATAATACATTAATAGAATAATAACTAGAACAGTAAAATAACATGGTACGGTTGTAGTAGTAGAAAATAAAAGTAGAACAAAGTAAGAATCAAGTGGAATGGCTTTATTGCCTTTAATATTACTTTAACCTCCGGACCCCTGCGGGGCCACATCCCCGACCCCTCACTCAGTGAAACTCCCCTCTATGGCAGCGGCCGGTTCCTCCGCCACCCCTGCGGGCCCCGCACCAGTCTCCGGCGCTGCTACTGCCCTATTCCCCCGCAAGGCGGAGCAGGCGGGTCAGGGCCGTTCCCCTCCGGGGCTCCCGCTCGAGGGCCCGGTCCTGGCTCACCGGCGCTCCCAGACTGCAGAACAAGAGACACACCACCCCACTGTCGCCGCCGGACTCACACAAATTCCCACCCGCGCATGCCATTTATACCCCANGGCCCCGCTCCCGCCGCCGCCGCCTCTGCGGGGGAACGGCCCGGCCCGCTCCCCGCCGCTCGCTCCTTCCCCGGGAGAACTCCCGGCCGGGCATGAACAGGAGCCCCTGCCGGCCCTTCCCGGGCCCCAACAGCACCCGCCGGGGTGCGGCGGCGGCGCGGGGGGCGCCTCAGGAGAGCCGGGCTGAGCGGGCAGTTTGGCGGGCCCGCGGCCCAGTTGAAAGG
>VYZT01012543.1:0-19087 GCA_013400735.1 Pomatostomus ruficeps | reverse complement strand
GGGCCGGGGTGGGCGGGGCCGGGGGCGTGTGGCGCTGAGGGGGACGGGCCCGGACCTTCAGCCCCCAGCGAGATGTGCAGAAAAGACGCTCCAAGTGATAAATTATATTCTGATCTAGGTGATGGAGCAGCATTCACAGTGCTCTAAATTACTGCAATGAAGAATAGTTCCCAAACCTGCCGCACCAGCACTTACGTTACTTCCTTTTTACACACGATCCAACTCCCCCAAACAAAATTCCAAATAAAAAGGAGAACATGTTCCATACACACTAATTTTGTAAACATATGATCTGCAGTTAGTCGTGATGGGTTTGTGTAATTCTTGGACCTTTTTTTACACCTTCTGACGTGACTTACTGAAGACACTGCCTTGTTGTGGTTTTTTGGTTTGTTTTTCTTTTTTGCAGAATGTATGGAAGTTACACCTGGTAACAGATTGCATTTTAAATAAGGAGCAAACAAAACGTGCTGGCAATCTTTCCTGAAAGAAGACTTAGGGGGTTGCCATGGAAATTATTCTAATTTGTGATCTGCTAAAACAACAAACATTTAATTGGTGGAATTTTTTTTGTTCTTTCTCTAGATCTCGTTGGAATCTTGCAAAGATAGTCAGGAGTACTGCAATATGTTTTCATAGGCTTCATATTTTTTATTATTTTTCTCATCGTTTTTAAAAATAGAACAGCTAAATGTAGGTTTGAGCAGCTCTGGAGTTTGAGGTAGTTCATGTCACATACTGAACTTTTAGCTAAAATCCTTGTTTTATTAAAAGAGGCACTTGTGCCGTGGTGGAATAGAGCAATATAATTCCAGAAATATGCAGCTAATTTTCAGCTTTGTTGCCCTACCATTTCACGCAATAGAAGAAATTTTAACCATATTGATATTAAATAGTCAATCTTTGAACTTATGTTTAAAAGCTTTGCCTACGCTTGAGAGCTCAGATTGTAGCCTAGAGCCACATTTCCTACACAGCCTTTGTACAACCTTCCGTTAGTCTGCTTACAAAAAATTTACTCAAGAATAAAGTTTCACAGCAACATCAATACTGTAGATTATTTCCAATGAATTAATTGCAAATTGTTCTTGTTTATTCACTATACTACAATAGCAATTATCATTCCCACTTCTGCAACTCGGGGCTTTCAAAAATTCAAAAATGCCCATTGAGAGGTTTGGAAAGCCTTTCACACTCCAATGGTGTTTTGTGGGCTAAGGTCAACTGAGATAAAGAATTTTAGTTGGCAATTTGGGGGGCTTATAAGTAAAAATCTAAACATCCATTACTGGTTAAATAGAAAGTTAATATTTCCAGTAGAGAAGAGGAAATATTAGCAAGAAGGCATTTTGAGCATAAATTTTAAAACAGATCAATTTCCTCCTCTGTTTGAGGCAATGAGAAGAATTGATTTTAAATAAGGATATTTAAGGTGGGAAGTTTTTCACCAGGAAACAGCATGTGGCTGGAACAATAATTGCAACATTTGCCTTAAAGTCCAATTATAAAACTAATCCAAACATCATCATTTTATTTTGTTATTTTCATTAGAAACTGACTCCATTTTACTGAAGTATTTTTTAAAGAAAAATCCATTATAACTTGTTCATTTCCACACTGAGTTTGTATATTTATTTGCGTAATATTACCTATAGTAGCAATATAGATAACACTCCAGTGTTATAAAATTGGACATTAAAGAAAAATATGGGTGTACAGCACTTCCATAAAGCATTAATTCAGCTTTGCTGCGGGTGGACCTCATTAAAGTCTGGGATCGTGGCATGCTAAGGTTTGCCAAATGGCATCTATCAGCTCTAGGAATCTCTGGACCCTTGGTATTATAAAAAGTACTACTTTCCCCAAAAAACCTCTTTGAATTCAGTGGATTGTTTATTTGAACAAGTATTTCTGCGTCAGATAACTGGTGTACAATGCTACTTGTTTATTTATCTGTTTATTCTTTTCCTCTATATATGCAGTCTAAAAACATTTAAATCCCTGGATTATTTTTTCAAAGTTACATGGGGTTTATCTTTTGAAAAGGAGCACTTATGTTGTGGGACATTTTAAAAAATCTACATTTTTGAAAAGACTTATTTTCTTCTAAACGCAGCCTGCTGAAGTGTAATTTTAAAAACCTGTGCAGTTGGAATCTGCAATCCCACCAATAGCTGTAACTTTAATTGTAATTTGCAGAATGTATTTGAGGTAAAAGAAATGAAAACCAGCATTGTAAAGATCTTGGCCTCTAAAAAGCAAACCACAACCCCCCCACAATCTCTTGGCTTTTCTTTGTTATTCAGCTTTTTTCATGAGCTGTCTTTCTGCAGTAATGATCTGGGAGCTCTGGCTCATGAAATGGATGTACCTGTGTGCCTCACCTGGATAAGGGATGTACAGGAACAGTGCAGGCAACAAAAGGAGCTGGGGAGCGGAATGGCACAAATATTCTGCAATGCTGCAATATTCCAAGTAGGGGATTTTGTTCAATATATTTGTCAAATTAAAAAGCTACTTTTCCTCTTCTCCTGATAGGTAAGCTTCTAGAAAGTTTTTTAGTGCTGTGGGAGAGGTTTTGGGGAATTAGGAATGTGGCTGGACTGACCATGCTGACTAATCTGACTGTGCTGGAAAGAGTTTCACCTTTTGAATTCGTAAAGTCTTGGAACATCCATCCTGAAAATCAAGAGCTCACATTTCTCCACTGCAAACGTTGAGTTGGCTTTGAGTTGGCACTGGGAATTGTTGTCTTGAGTTTCGTAGTTTTTCAATGTTTCTCTTTGCTGTAGTACTTTCTCACGCATGCTGTTGTAAACATGGCCATGTTTTGCTAACTGTCCTTGTTGTTTTCATTCCATTCTCCTGGGCGGAGACATGGGATGGATTTGTCCTTTGACCAGTGTGATTGAGAGGTGGTAATTTCTACCTCCAATCCACGGTGATTTCTAAGAACATATAAATAAAGGTCAGAGGGTTCTGCCCTCTCTTTTTTACCCTCTCTCTTTAGCCTCTCCTTTTGCTCACTCTTTTTGGACTCTCATTTAGCTCTCCTTTTTGGCTCCTCGGCCTAGTTCGGGTACGTGTGTTTGTGTCCCTACAGGACACAATCCACAGGGAATAATCGTGACCACTGTGGCCCCACCATTCTCTTCCATCCCTGCGCTCTGGGTGGGGTTGCTCAGTCCCAGTCAGAGGCTGGGAGCATTTCAGTGCCCTTGGTTTGCTCCATGCTCAGTGCTGAGGCAGTGAGGCTGCATGAGGCCCCTCAGGTGATGCTGCCGATGAAGAGGAAGAGCAGCAGACACCTGTAAAAGTTTGGTTTGCTTCCTCCCCTCTCGGCTGGGCAGGACAGGAAAGTTTACCTCTTGAGTTTGATGCTTTTACTGGCTTACACAAGACGGCCATTAGTGTTCATCAGAGGCACCTTTTTCTGGTTTTGCCCGATTTCTTTTTAAAATGTTGTCATTTACGAAGAGATAAGCAGTCTGTAAATGTAAATCCTGGGTTTTTTTACAGTTCTTACATAAACAACTAAGGCTTCTCAAATCACTGGAGGTCATTAAAATTTGATGCTGGGTAAAGTTCAGTGATCAATGTATCCATTTAGTAAACATACCTTTTGGTACAAGCTTTTAGCCCTCATCTCCTATTAGCATTCAGGTGGAATCATTACTGAAGTATTCTAAATATATATTCTAAATGAACCTTTTAAAAGCTTCCTCTGGCTTTTAAGTGTATACCCCTCAAATTAATAAAAGGTCTTCCATTAGGTGATGTCATGTTTTGCAATATTTGTTTATATAATGTTTTTCTTTCATTGTATTTTTATCTTTTGATGCAGTTAAAAACCCGAATTGTTGAAGCTGTTTCTAAAATGGAAAGCTTTCTTTTGTTTGGCCACAATATAAAGAGGACACTTACAAAGAGAAACTCAAATCCTTTTATTGCTTACATATTCTTAAAATTTCAGTCTAATAGGGATAATTTTTTGCACAGCAATATTCCCATTAGTTCTGTGTCTTGCTCCAGCTAGACCAATCTATCTTTATACCCTGCTGCAATACCCATGGCCTTGTTAAGCCTTGCTACATAGACGGTCTTCAGCTTTCCTCACAAAGAGATTATCAGGGTTATTCCAGCCTGATGGATAGGTAGCCTGAGACAGGCAGATATTTTCTCCAACAGGGAATTTTAGCATGATATTGGAGCTGGAGATCTTATGTAGCTGTCCATTTAAGTCCTATCTCTTTTTTAATTTTTTTTTTATTTAAACTAAAATAATATTTTTCTCTAGGGTCAGCTTTTAAAAGGGATTTTATGAGCAGGTCATTCCACTTTACTGGAGTCTGCAGAACCGAGGTATCTCTTCACTGCAGACTTGTTACTAAGAATGTCCTTGTTTCAGAATTTGCTTACCCATAGTTTTGGCACTACTGAAACAAATGCTGTCCCAGAATCCTCCTAGGAACTTAAAATAAGCACCCATTACCTAGACAAGCAATTTTATGTCTATTGACACCAGTGCACAAGAATTATTTAAACATAATCAACATTCAGGGTGAAGTGTTTCAGGTCATCATGCCTCCAGTTCTGACCATAAGAAATAGGTAGAATTTGGCAATTTGGCTCCAAAGTATAATCACTCAATCATATTCACCATAACTGATAACGAATGTTAAATTGAAGGGGAAAATTGGAAGCAAATGTTCAACATTTGGTCTTGAATTGCAATGATTTAACTCCTATATTAAATGGACTTTTTCCTTTTTAATTAAAAAATCAGCTTAAGTGTCACCGCTTGAGGAAGTCAACAGGAATGTAGTTTTTAGCAGTGGGGTGAAATGATCCTTTTTCCTGCACTCATCTTGTACTCTTTGCAGTGAGTAACAAGCCTTTTGTAGCCTGTCTCACAAACACGCACTTGCAGATGCACTTGCAGTTCTAATCCCTTTGGAGAAATAAGCTCCTCAGCTCCATCTAAGTTCCAATAATAGATGTTTTCAGACCGCAGGCTTGGGCAGTCAATTTAGCTAATCATGGCTATCTAGACTATCAGAGAGATTCATCAGTAATTCTTGCTACACCTGAATGCCACATTGTCAGAATTGTTTCTCGGGCCGAAAGAACACAAATAATCAGGGGTTTGTCATCCTCTACGTGAACTATGTACTGATGTCACGGAGGTACAGGAAAACAGCTTCACACAGATAACAAACTCAGACACTTTAACTCACAACCAAATTCCATGGCCAAGACTCACAAACAGGGTGTACCCACGCTGATGCTCCAAGGTCACCTCCCAGGTGCCCGGTGCCCCGGATACAGGCACTGCACAGGCGGGAGCGATGGCCCAAAGCCGCTCTCACACCCGGGCACCGCTCACTCGGGGATCGGTAGATCGGGCTGTTCCACCCGGAGGGGCCGAGAATCCCCCGGGGTATCCAGCAGGAGAACAATCACTCAGCAGAGGCAGAGAGGGGCTGAGGGCCCCAGTTCCAGGCAGTCCCGTGGTGCTGCCCCAGGGGACGCTTCCCTTGCCAGCCCCGCTGCTCCCGGGAGAGCCGCGCTGGTGGCGCTCGGACACCGCTGACCCCGGGCAGTGCTGCCGTCCCTGGGCAGGAGCACACGGCTGCCTGGCTTCCCTCAGAGTTCCTGCTCTGGAGGGTGAGCTCTGCCCTAGGTTAAGGCATCCCAGCACTTGTGATTGGACTCATGTTGTTCTGAGTTTTGCAGTTTTTCAATGTTTCTCTTTGCTGTAGTACTTTCTCACACATGCTGTTGTAAACATGGCCATGTTTTTGCTAACTGTCCTTGTTGTTTTCATTCCATTCTCCTGGGCGGAGACATGGGATGGATTTGTCCTTTGACCAGTGTGATTGAGAGGTGGTAATTTCTACCTCCAATCCACGGTGATTTCTAAGAACATATTAATAAAGGTCAGAGGGTTCTGCTCTCTCTCTTTTGGCGCTCTCTTTTTTGGCTCCTCGACCTGGTCGGCTACGTGTGTTTTCTTTGTGTCCATACAGTGCGACAGACTCAGGCTGGCAGAAGCTCCGTGATTCACCCCATCTTACCATACTGCCATGCTCTGTGGAGAAACTGTGCCAACACTTGGTGTGCTTTGCTGTCCATGCCCAGTGCACTGGGAGCTTTAGGAGTCCTTCTGCCACCTTGCATCCTACAGGACCGTGCACTGCGCAGCAATGAGGAATGAGGAACGAGCATCCTCTGTGGGGTACGTGCTGCTAAGAACATTCACTGCAGAATGACCTGTAATGTTGGAAACTCTTCCTTTAGTCTGTGCCCAGACTGCTGCAGGCACTTGTTTATTCTTTCTTCTTCTCCACCTGATTTTTGGTTTAGAGTTTGCTTCTACTGAGATCTCCTAGTCTCTCAGCTGGGTTTTGTTTAGCAGCTCAAAATAGCAGGGCCAGCAATGCCTGGAGTCACCTGAGAACAAGATTTCTCCTTCTAAGCTTTAGAAATAAGCAGCACCCGTATTGTATCCATTCACTGTCTTCCTTTGTTTCCTGGATCAAAATCTCTGTGTCTAAAGGTCACTGAATTACTTGATGTGGGAATGTGCAGTTGTTTCCTCTCCCTCTGCTGCTGTTCTTACTAAACAGAGCACTCTCTCCTTGCTTGAGTTTGAGAATCCACGTTACAGCTTTTTCAGCACGACCAGAATTGGACTCCCTCAGATGCAGCTTCACGGAGACACAGGCTGGGCTCGAACCACTCACCCATTCCCGGCTGTGGGTGTGTTCTGTCAGCGCCTGAGGGATCTCATCCCCCTGCCTGCTCTTGTTATTATCACCTGTCTCCCTGGGTCCTGCATCACAGATAGAACCTCGCACTTGCAGAAAAAGCCGGATTTATCTTTTTTAGAGTAACTGATGTACAGGCCCACGCCTCAAAGAACCAGCTCTGTACTGAAGGCATTTCGTGCCCGAGGCTACTTTGTGCTGCTAAATAAGTGCCTGAAGAGCTGTGAAGCTGCACTCGTGGGGGAAGCAACAAGGAGAGGGAGACCTCAAGGGAGAGGTGAGATCTTGTCAAAATTCTATTTTTACCCCTCATTATCTGGTCAGAACACTGTTGCACCACCAGAGCACACCCCCGTGTGCCAGTGAAGACTCCCGTGTCTTCACTCCACGGATAGGTATGAACGGACTGAGACATTAACATTTGACGTTAGCATTGGGATAGTTTTCCGAGAAAAACAATATTTTTCAATTACTAGGTAAAATAACTCTAGCGAGTAATAATTTCGCTTTTGTTGTATATGCTGTTGCTCTTGAAGTATGCAAAGAGATTTTGTCGTAGAAATGTTTTCTTCCAAGTCCTGTCTTGGTTTTAGGACTTGTATGAAAGCTGCCATTTGTGATCTGTACAATAACATTTCTCATCAGCTCCAAATAAGTTTGGGCTGATTTTCTGGTTCACCTATCAAGAAAAGATTAGGGTCATCAGTGGAGGGGGCTTAACATAGCAGAAGTTTTCCAAGCTGGATATAAGGCTCCCAATAAAATAAAAATATGAGCACAAATGAATAGAGGTGTTCAAAACTTGATGAATTTTACCAGTTCTGTTATATTCAGTATCCAGCTCCATAAGAACTGTCCTGGAAATTGCAATTAGACACTGCTCCCTGAGCTGTTTATCCCAGGGTGGTTTTCGGTATTTTCTCTCAAACTTCTTAATAGAATTTTATAGTCTCAGGAACCTCTTAGTAGTTAGTTTGATTTGGGCTTACCTCTGTTTTCATTGAATTAATACCTTAAAAAAGTGAAGTTTCTGTACACACTTCAAATAGCAACCCATAAAGGAGATGGAAGGAAAACTCAAACAGTTTTATGCAGCTTATTAGAACTGCTAGTCCTTGGGAGGACTGAATAAATAATAGTAGACTGAATCACTTTGTAAACTTCATTGAAGAAACTTTAAAATGATGAAATAAATCTCATTCTCTCAGAGCTGATGGTTTGTTTTTCCTTCTTGCCCTTGCAGAGGATGCAAGTCATTTGCTAAGTACAGCAATAGAGTTATTCTGCAGATTACTTTACCCAAAACAAACAGGCTTTGTTCTTGCCTTTCAAGTCTGCAGTCTGGTAGGGTAGATGTGCATGACAGATTCTTGATAAATAAATGCATAATAAAATGTGGCTAGACTTTATTTTTCCCCAATGTATTGTATTATCAAAAAGAGCTTGGCAGATACTTTACCTTTGCTGTGGCAGGTATGCACATCATTATTCCTCATCCTTGCAAATGTAAAAGAAAAAAGCAAAAACAAAAACAAAACCAAAACCACTTTGTTGCTGGCCAGGATTAAAATTGAAGCTTGCCTTTTGGTAGTGACATAAAGAAAGGAATTAACTTTGGTGATACGAATTTCATTGCCTGGGTATTCTACACATTTCATTCACTCAAATTCTTTAACTGTTTTGAAAATAAAATGCAGGGAGGCAGGGTTTTTTTGAAGCTTCCACAGCTCCCATAAATTCTGGTGACCTTTCACTCAAGGAATGTATCCCACTCTCTTTCTTATTTCTGCTTCTCTAATGGGGACTGTCACACAGAAATATCCACATTGCTGTTTTCTTTAGAATTGTGCACAGCTAAAATTTAAAAATGTATTTCAGAGACTGAACAGATTGTAAAAAACAGGAGAGGGTGAGATGGGCGTTGCAAAGCCACTTGGTAAATTGGAGTGGAAACTACTGTGTGAGGGAGTTCTGCAGGAGAGAAAGGCACAAGGATGACAGGACGGAGAAGTGATGGGCAGGGGGTGGTCAGACAACGGAGGGGAAAATCACAGCAAAGCCTCTCCTGCCACAACAGCTGCAGGAGTGGGTAAATCTTCAGTGAGCAACAGCCTGGACCCAGGGTTAAGAATCAGGTGTAACACAGCAGGAAAGCATTCTGTGATCTGTATGACTGACTGCGCTGTTGGTTCAATTCAGGTTACTTCACTTTTCTTTGTCCTTCATTTTAATTCCCCGTTTTCCTGCCTGTTGCTCTTCAACCAGATGCTTTTCCTTCTCATCTTGCTTCATCCCAGCACTTTCACTGACTCAGCTAGAATCCCCTTGTCTGTACTGTTTTGGTTTGGGTTTATAGCTCTAAAAAAAGCCTGGTGCTATTTTCTTCGTGATTTCACTTTGTAATTTCAGGGTTTTTTCTTTCTTTCTACTGCAGAAATAATTACCGTGTTCTTCCAGTAACAGCGAGAATAATTTGACTTTGTATAAATCAAAGCAGGCCTATGATACAATAGAGGAATCCAGAAATGCTGTTAGCAAATATGAAAATCCAGAGTTTAAACAATAAGTAGGTTTTTACTGTCAATAGTGAAACCCTTAACTTTCCATAAATGAAAGCCATCCTCTCTAATACAAACATCCTTTTCATAAGCAAGTTACTACTGATATGCAGCTAATCTATTAAATGGTTTGCTTTAGTTCAGAGACTTCATCTTTTATGGCAAATTATTTTTCTAAGAGACCAAAGCTACTTCATTAGCTTCCAGAATATGAGGCAATTATTAATTAGATACATCTTTTTTTCCTTACCAATAAATAATCTAATGCACGTTTGGTTGCAGCAAAGTCTCAGTTATGCAGTAAAATCTTCTCGCCTTGATTTCAGAAGTTAGTTTTCTGTGCAGAAAAGCATTCCTGGGAACTGCTGAGCAATTGTGACCTCTGCTGGAAGCCTTAAAATGGCTTCTGATAGATGGCAACCACTGGAAATGATCATTATTGTTACTTTAGGCACTAATCTGTGTGCCTGGCACTGTACAGATGGATTAAGAGGAGCCTGAGGAGTTTACAGGATAAATAGAAAAGGAACATAAATAGAAAATAGAAATTAAACCAAAGAAGCGTCATCAGTGGCAGTGGCTCTGAAATTGCATGTATTACCTTTGAAATAGTGTACGATACCGGTGAATATACACCCTGCTTATGAACACAGTTTTAAGTATCTTGATCAGACAAATACTCCAAATTTTTAGTTTGAAACAACATTCCTTGTCATTATTTCTAAACACAGCAGTAAAACAGGGGTAAATTTTTGTTTGGGAAGAAATTCAGTATCGAGTTTCTGCTGGAAAAAACCAGGACAGTCCCATGTGTATGACAGAGGGAGCTTCAGTGGGAGCACAAAGAACTAAACATTCATTGATCTGGGATTGCCTTGAGCCACCGTCCATGACCCCAGCCCAGAGGAACCCTCGAGGTGCTCACAACCCCAGCGCTTCAAGGGATGCAATTCAAGGCAGTGCTTCAGCATGAAATGCACAATAAAACACAAATTCCATTGGTATTCTTGGAAAGAGACGTTCACATTTGACGATTTACGGTGAAGAATGAACTGATTGTGGAGTTTTGAAAAATGCAAATGAATTTATGGCTTTCCTTAGAGCGGAGCGTTTGCCTTCCTGAACATATGGTTCATTAAGGCTTCAGCAACTGTTTGCTGTGGTTAAAAACGGGGTTGTGGGAATTCGAAAAAGCAAATGCGGTAAGATCGGAGCTCTTGATGTCAGCAGGCCCTGAAGCCAAGGCTGCCTCACTTCCCAGTGCACCCCTGCCTTCTGGGATGATCTGTACAGTTCTCTAGCATTTTTAAAACATCTTCACACTGCGATTGTGCCAAAACACAGGCACGTCCGTAAGAACCTCTGATGTGCAAGCGTCAGGTAATGAAAATTCGACCTGCAGGAAGCTAGCTGGGAAATAGCATCAGTTCAGTGCAGAGAGCAGCCCATTTGCTGCATGCTCAGCCCTGATTGTCACACTTGGAGGAACCAGTTTGCCGTCCCAATTGAACCTCCAGGCATTCTCTGAATCAATGGGAAAACTTCCTTTGCTTTTGGTCAATGATCAGTTTAGCCACAAACAGCTCACAGGGTATAAAGAGCCCTTGAAGAGAAGGGGAAAAAATGCAGGGAAGAGCTGAGAGATGGGATGTCTGTCAATAGAGGGAAAGAGCACCATGAACCCTTGTTGTCTTGAACATTGTTCATTTTCTTTTTTTCTTTTNATATGTTTTTACAAATCACCGTGGATTGGAGGTAGAAATGACCACCTCTCAATTCCATTGGTCAAAGCATCAATCTATCATATTTCTCCACCCAGTATAGCAAATTGATAAACAACACAGACAATTAGCAAAACATAGATAGTTGTTAAGAAACCATGGCCATGTTTACAGAAGAATGTGTGAGAAAGTATTACAGCAAAGAAAAACACTGAGAAACTGCAAAACTCAGGACAACATCTCACCCTTTTACCATTAAAAAGAAAAAAAAGAAAAAAAGAAAATGAACAATGTTCAAGACAACAAACCCTCTGTCTGTTCCTTATCCTCTGGCAAAGCAACTGGGGAAGGTGGTGGCATTTCTTAAAATTCCTGGAGAGGAAGAATATTCCGACTAAAATGCAGAATAAAAGACTATTTACTGAGGACAGAAACAAACTCAGAATGTTTCTCTGCTCCTCAAGAGAGTAAGTCTTCAGGCAGTCCTTTTGATGAACTTAACTGAAATATAAATCAAATACCAAAATAACCACACTCTATTTCCTATGGTTTTTAACTTCTTATACATCCCTATTTACGTCAATATGTCTGTTTAATCCTTCTTGGTTTTTGCAGGGACCCTCAAGGTGCTTTTTTGGTCATACCTTAGTTATCATGCTTCAACAACATGCTTTGAATTATTCCAGATCCTTTCAGTGCAGGTGCAGAGCTGATATAAATCAGGTGATGAAACTGTGAATCAAGAGGAATGTTAAAGGGTATTCTTGCTTTTTTCTTTGCAGATTCTAGAATTTTATTTTGCTTTTTAAAGACTCTTAGACTTTCCTGGAGAGGAGGGGGTGAAAATAATAGCCTTGAAGTCCTGGTGGAACAGCTGGAGCAGAATTCAGAGGAAAATAAGTTATTTTTTCTTTATTTTTTTTCTTTGCTTTTAAACCAAGAAAAGTGTTTCATGCATTAGTGTCTCACAGGGATGAAGACAAGGAATTTTATTCCTTTTGAGATTGCAAGGAAGAACCAGTAACTAATAAAAACCAGCACAGCAAACAGAACAGTGTCATTTCAAAGCACATGGTAAGGCAAAATCCTGATCCTTGTGAACTGCCATCAGCATTCTGCTAGGGAATGAACAGAGAGGATGTCAGTCCTCACTCCCTCACTGCCAAACAGGCACAGAGAACAAGACTGGCCCAGCACGAGGAGATACCTGAAATGGAGGAGTAATCGTGTCAGGCTCCTTTGGAATTCCTGCGGAGAAAAAGAAAGTCTCACTCAGTCTTTGGAGGAGCTGCTCTGTCACTGAGCCTAACGGGACTTCATGGCCACGCAGAGACCATTTCACTGGCGTGCCTGAATTACAGCGAATCTCACCCCAAGATCGTGCACAAAGGATGTTCCTGGAGATTTCCAGGCAGGGCAGTGCCTGTATTTTACTGGGACTGTGAATAACTAAAACGCTTGAAAATATGGGGATTTACATTTCTGATGACTATAGGGTGCAGAGTCCAGAAGGGGTCACAGGTTAGATTTTGCCACAAGCTGTAAAAATACGTTTGCAGATGAGCAACTGAAAATGTGATTATTCTCTAAAGATGCTCTCTCAAATCCTGAACAGCTGTATTCATTTCAATCTGAGAAACTGCAAAGTCGGTACAAAGTCTTAGTGAGGACCTAAATATTCAAAGTATATATTGTGCACCGTGGTAACATTTTGAAATGGTGGCAGTGAAATATTCATAATTGAGAAAGCTTTGCTTAATATAAGAACGAGACAAATTACAACTGTCAGTACCACAATTGGCATTAAATCCTAAGCAGGTGAGAATGCAAGGAGGAAGGAAATGCCTTTCTCAGCTTGTGGGTGCCTTGCTTGAAGCTGAGCGTTGCAGGCAGTGAGTACAGACTTACCTGAGTGATATTTTATACATGGTACTGCTGTCCCTCGTTCCAGCAGCCTCTTTATTACATTTGTATTCCAAGACCTCTGCCCTTCCTTTGTGGAGGAAGTGCCAACTTTGGCAACTGCGGTTTCCCAGCTCGAAAATGAATGAAAAGGGAGTGAAGTAAAAAACCTTTCATTTGTTGTGTTTCTGCCGCTGGAGAGCCAGCAGAGGGAGCTTAAGTAGCAAACCCTCTTCCCAGGGCTTATTAATAATACAGAGGCACATAAACAAATAAACAAAAGCCTGCCATGATAGCCTATTCCCTGGAGGAAAGGGCAGGAAAAAGGAAATCGGTAGCTCTTGAATGGAAAATAGTAAAATCAGTAGGGAAAGGAAACTTTCCCAGTAAACAAGAATGCACTAAAACTAACATTAAAAAAAAAAATTAGTGTTTTTAAATCCGTAAATCTCTGTCAGATTTACAGAGAATAAATGGTATTGCTACGTTCTTAAACTTTTATCCATACCCAAGAAATTTATTGTTAGTCTTGTTTACTTTTGCTTTTTTATGAATACTCAGAGTTTTAAAAAGCAAAGTCTTGACTTCTTACTCTACATGCCACTGTCTTGCAGTGAGACTTTAGGAAAAACAGCTGGGGTAGGTTTGCACTCTGCTTTCTAATGCAGCAGAATAATGCCCAGGAAATTCCTTGCGTCGCTTTAGCTATCTCAGCAGGACAATCGGGTTGGTAGAAAGTAAGCGATAAACAAACGGGAAAATCATGTCCATCTCTCCCTCAAGGAGCTACATAAGATCCCTCAGCTGATTTTCTCAACCAAGACAAGCCAATAGTGTGCTCCAGGACCACTTGGCAGAGCAGTGACAGGGGAACTCTGGTTCCTGCTCACCTGAGGAGCCTAGGGCACTTTGTCAGAATGTCGTGAGCACCTTATTTCATGTGTATAAATTTTGCCTATGCTGGCATCTCTGCCAGACATAATTTTGGGAAATTATTTAAAGGTCTGGAAAAGACATGAAGTAGAAACACAAGTGTGTTCTCAGGTGGTTTTTCTTTCTTTGTTTTGAAGTATGTATATTTTTGTGCGCAATATTTATGGCACTATTAATTATAGAAAGGTTGGGGCTTTAATCAAATGGTATCAAAGATTTCCTAAGAATTGGTGGCTAGAAAGATCGGTTAGTATTGAATAAGAATTTTCTAATAACAGCTTGGCTGTTAGAACCCAATATTGATTGTGCAGCTTGTGGCAGAGCTGTCCACAGGGCACATTGTAAAATGATATCCTCTCACTTAGTTCCTTTCACTTGCAGCATATTAGAGCACAGTTGCTGAAACAAGTGTCAGTGATCTATAGACTTGCTGAATACAGAGTTTATTTCCAGCTGCACACACATTTATTTCACATTGCCTCTTCTAAGTGCCAGGTTTGGGGGCGCTCTCCTTGAAAATGCCAGACTTTCAAATTATGCACACTGTTCTGATTTGCTTTTCATCTCCATAAATAAAACTGGTTTGTGGCTGTGATGACAGGAAAGCAGACCCCTCCATAAAAAATTCTGAGTTCCTTTCTTCTTCTTGTGGGTCAATACAGCACTTGGCTGCCTGCCTCTTTGCAGCCAAGCGATCAATCCCCCTCAGAAAAGACCTAGACCAATTTCACACTTGCTGTGTACTTCATAATTGACCCAGTTCATTGCAGTGTCAAAATTATTTATTTTGCCATGATGAGACTCTCTTTCCAGCAGTCCTAAAGTGTCACCTTGTGGCTTCTACTGGTTATGATTTTATATCTTCAAGCAAAAACATACCCAAGCATCAAATATTGAAAATCTGTAAGTTCCTCTCTGGGTATTGATAAAACTAATTTGGGGAGTCAAGATTGTTTTATTTTAACTGAGATTGCATTATTGGGCTTTACTTTTGAAATAACTGGTGATAGGTAAGAGCAAATATTCACTAAGTAGTTCATCATCTATTTGGAAACTACTGATAGATTTTTCTGTGGTTAAATGCAGTCAAATGACTTTAGGATGTGTGAAAAAACAAGATATAACAAATCATTAGATCTTTAAAATGCTGATTGCTGAGTAATAAACCTAATTTTCACACTGCAATGAGACCAACAGAAATGTTTATTTTGAGTGGAAAATGTAGGCATTCCCTGACTGTTTTGCCAGTGGGTAGGGTCCAAGACACAGACACCAACTTAAGGAACAGCGGCATTTTCTGTGATGTAAAACTGCAAAGAATCCCGAAAGGATAAGCCAAGCAATGCACCCAACCATCAGCAAAGAATGACAAAGGGATAAGCCAAGCAATGCTAATCGTGACTGCCAAAGAATGCCTCCAGTGATTGACCAGTTACCCCAGTAAAGACACATCCGCATCCCAGAGACATCGGCTGTGGGGGGAAGCCAAGGACTGGAGAACCACGCCAGTAACTGGGAACTCCTGCAGTGCCTCTGCAGGCCACGAGGCTCCCCCGCTTTGCTGTAACAGTGGCCCAGGTTTTACACAGCTAAACAAACAAGCTGACACAATTTCTAATTTCATTTTCCTGCTCCTTTTCTCTCAAAGCCTGGCCAGGGCTCAAGGAGGATCCAAGGGAGTCGTCCTTGATCCTACAGCCCCTAATTAGGCCAGATGTGGCCTTATCCTGTTTCTAGACACAGAAAGGTGAACACGTTTTGCCAATAAATAAACACATGTAACAATACTTCGTTAATGAGCAGCAATATTGAGTTGGAAAATACATCCAGACGTCAGCTCTGGCTCAGGGCCCGTTGTCCAGGCCTTCCTGAGCCTTCACTGCCCCGGAGCACACGGGATCTAAACTCACCTGCACAAAGGGCAGCGGAATTAATGCACAGACCAGATGATCTTTCTGAGATGAGAGTTGCTAATGAAAAATATCCCTGTTGTTTCGAGGAAGGTGTTGTTACGAGCTCGTTTGTGTGTAATATTTCGTGCCGTATAACATGTCTTTAAAATAGATTTTTAAGTTGTGAATGAGCTAGCGCAGATACCCACTTCAGTGAAAACTTCCAATGAATTCTGCTTCTGAAGTACTGCTAAGGTAAATTAGATATTGATTTCTGACAAAATGGAAGATTTGTCTCATTGCTGAATTTTGAACCTTACATATTAAATAAGAATTTGATAGCTGATGCTAGAACTTATTGTTCTGTTTGATATATCTGGAGGCCTAAACTGAAAGGTGTCACTGCACAAATGCTCCGTTTAAAAACAACCAACCAACAAAAACAACAATAACAACAAAGTGTTTTCCCAGTCAGCTCTGCCGTGCTGGAGCCTTGAGTGAAGACTCTGAAGTGCTTCCTGGCTGCAATTTCCTTTTTGCCAAATCATTTTCTTGGGGTGTCAGGTTATTCCTGCTACACGCAGTAAATTAATGACAGTTGTGACTGGCACTGTCTGCGTTCACACACACACGGGGATTCCTCCCTGGCTGACACTGCTCACTTGCTACATGGCTCTGACTGAGAGCAACACATTAAATTAATTCATTCTTACTGTATGTCTGTTATCGGCAAATCTCATGTGCTAAACCAGGCTTTCTGATAAAGCAAGAGAGATTTCGGAACCCAGAACTTCAAGAAAACAATTACTGACAGTTTAGGATGAACAATTTAAAAATTAAATATGTAGCAAAAAATATCTCTTTTTCTTCACCCTTTATTATTTAACTTCTCTTTTAACATTGAAGTTATAAATCCTGTGTCAGAATATGTGATAAGATTCTGCTGAAAGTCACTAGCAATGGTGTAACAATACTAAAATTATTTATGTCGAGCAACATAAAGTTAAATGAGCTAGACCTTGAGTTCAGAGAAAATATGAGGATTTATGTAAATTAAAACAGATTTTTACTGGCCACTAATCAAGTGTTTACCTGTTTCCATTAAAACTGCATTGAGTTTAATCAGCATGCCTTCTAATGCATGCATTTCTCCCTAAATAAGGAGCGTATTTGTCATGAATATTTAAATTGGATTTTAAGTCCATGAAAGTTTAATTTAAATAAGAAGCGAGGTGGTTTTTTCAGGGTTGAAAGTTAGCGTCCTCAGATCCTATTCAAAAGTTGTAAACAAATTTTCAAATTAAGGGTCTCCAAAGACTTTTTCTTAGCATTCAGGATTAAGTGTCTTTAATTGCAAAAGGCTCAAATGAACCTACAGTTAATGCAATGCTATCTGTACATAAAAATAAAGGGGTTTTTTTTCCTTGTAACTAAACAGAACTATTACTGAATAATTCAGAAATGGGCAGAATACAGAGTATTTTAATATAAAACATGCTTATATAACTGCACCTTATTCAGATCTCTGTGGAAAAAGAGGCCTGTGTGTGCTGATTGCCGTGAATGTGTTTTGTACGTACACAAACAGAAGTGAAGCATTTCATGCTGTAAAGAGAAACCAGAGTACAAGGAAGCAGGGAGTTGACAAATGATGAACAAGTAAATAATTCTATGTTCTCTAGCAATTTAGAGCTCAGCCTCTCCTGATTTCTCCTGTCTTTTCACGGGAGGTGAGACAGACCACCAACAGCTCAACTTCCTGTGAGCAGCTGATGTTTCCTGACATTTGAAGTAAAGCCCTTAATAAAACCCTGGTTCTGTTGAAGTTGATTTGACACTTACCATGGACTGGAATAAAGCCAGAGAGACACCCCTATTATTCCAAACACAGAGCTATGTTTTCTTTGACCTTCAAGGTTTATCTCAGATAAGCCAGCAGCGATGGAGTTGTACTGAAGGCGTAGTATTGCCCATGATGTTCTTGAAACAAGCCCAGAAGTCCACGTGAGAAGCTGTCAGCAGGCTGGGTGTCACTGCTTGTCACTGTCACAGGCTTTCTTTGGCACTGCTGTTTAGTCACCGACGCAGTTAAGTGCTGCTGAAAGATGAAGGGCTGGATATAAACGATGTAAATGCTCGTGAATGCGTGCACGTTTCTGTGATAGCGTCTGTCACTCAGGTTCACAGAGCATAGAAAATATTATTCCCTGCTGGAGGAGCTTGGTTTCAGCAGGTTGAGGGGCTTTCTCCTTGTTTAGAATGAATCCTAACACACCAGGTGAGCTGCAAAGATGGTACCTGGGGAGAGCGTAGCAAACTGCAAAGCCATAGGATTGAAGGCAGAATTCCCTGAGGCTTCATTGTAATTTTATGAGTGTAAATCAGGTTTCACTCTTGATTCCTAACCTGGACTCCTGCTGCTTCCAAGGTTTCACATGTACTCTGTCCTGCCTTGCCTTCCAGCAGTTTGAGCTTGATAAAGAGCCCTGCCATTGTTTGCTAAACTGACTTCAGGTGTTTTGATCAAGGCTTGGTTTAACAAGGCGTAGAATGTAGCCCACTTTCTGTTGAAATATTAGCTCTGTAAGATGTATAATAATTGCCTTTATTCAATAATTATATTATCTCACATTTTTATAGGTAATTTCTCTCAAATCCTAAAGAGTTTTACCTGTGAGTCATCATTGGCCAAAATTGAACAGATTTCCTCCACTGGTAAGAATGATGGTATAAGAATCAGACAGGGAATGGCAATGGAGAGGCAGGAATGTTCTTGTATTCCTACTCTTGAATACAATCACAGGTCTCCAGCTTTTCATTCATGTGTCTCCCAAAAAAAGAAAAAATAAGCATAGGTTCATTACTGTTTACTCTAAAAAGCAGCTCCCAAAATACTTAGCATATATTTAAGAAACAGAATCTCAATTTTTATCTCTTTTTTTTATTTTATTTTTGCTTTTTAAAACAAACAAACCAGAAACTACTACGGAAAACAGCCCTCGTGTGTCAGAGAACCCTAGCAAGTTTAAAGGCAGAGAAAAGGAACAGATTCAAAACTGTTTTCACTCTTGAGAAAAGGAACGCTAGATTTCGTAAAACGCTTCTTGTAGACGTGCTGCCTTCCCCATCGCAGCGACTGTATTCTGGTTTTTCCTGGTGACTGCCGAGTATGAGGTGCGGTCATAACTCGCCCTCTCGCGGCACGTCTGTGCATTGCCACGGTTAAATTCCTTAATTAAGGATTTTTACATTCAGGAAAGTGTAGATCAGCGTGGGCAGGCCCGCATAACGGCGTCCAGCCCAGCCCCTCT
>VYZT01012540.1:48633-67993 GCA_013400735.1 Pomatostomus ruficeps | reverse complement strand
GGCCAGGCTTGGAGCACCCTGGGCTGGGGACAGGTGAAATAAGAGAAATATCTCCTGCAAGACCTTTCCTGGCATGGGAGACACCCCAAATGTGCCCAAACCTCCCCCTGGGGCTGCAGTGCTGCTCCTCGGGGACAAACACCCCTGGGGGATGCCCAGAACTGTGCCTCTGTCCTCCCTGAGCTCCACAGCCCACGCCAGAGCATTCCTGTGTCACAGGACATGGGACACAACTCCTGGAATTGTCCCCAGGTGCTTCGGTGACCGCTCAGCTCAGCCCAGGGATGTGGGGTTTGGGAGCCCCTGGTGCCTCTCCGAGGGTCTCAGGAATTTCAGCCACATCACGGGAAGCTGGAAAGCTCCAGTTCCTCCTCCAGCGCTCCAAGAGGAGGGAAAATCCGAGCTCCAGGGCCTCCCCGGCTCGGAGAGGCAGCAGAGCCCGTTAATGCTCCAGCCCAGGAGCATCTTCCCTCCCCTCAGCCATGGACATTTTAAAAACGTTCCGTGATGGAGAAAGAAGCATTTCTTAAGTACCATTTGATGTCTCGGAATGGCTCCGGGGCTGGAGAAAACATGTTTATTTACTACTCTGCTGATTTTAATGCGAAAGATTGGTTCAGTGAGTGGAGGAAACAAACCAGGCAACATTTTCCATAATGTCTGCAAAGTGTTCTTGGGCTGTGGAAATATTTCCTTTCTTTCTCTCTCTCTCTCTCTTGCCTGCGTTTTTTTTCAATCTAGCATTTCAAATTGAAGAATGGCTTGAGGGCTGAAGAAATCACTTGATAAAATACCCAACATTTACATTCTTGCAGGAGAAAAGCTAACTTTTTTTATTTTTTTTTTTTTTCCTCCAGCTGAACAGTGGTTTAGTGAAGCAGAAGAAACAATCCTGCAGCATCCCACGTCCCTTTAACCCTTTCTGGCTGCGGCTCTTCAGCTGAACTTCAGCTGTTCACTGCCAAGCTTTGGGGATTTTGTTTCCTCTCCAAATTCTGGGCTCTGAGGCCACTGAAGGTGGCTGAAATCCACTTTGCAGCTTGATTTCCAGGTGTATTTCTGAAGGGAGCCGGCCTGGCTGGGGGCCAGCCCATGGCAAAGCATCGCTGCACCAATCCCTGATTTATTTTGTGCAGGGACGTGACTTTCCAGCAAATTTGGTGATGAACGAGACCTTCAAGGTCTTTCTGATGTTCCTGCTTCCAAAGATGCTGCTGTGGCCATGGCTGAGGTGTGCCAGGGACTGATTCCCATTGGGGCAGCTCCTGGATGCTGGAAGTCCCACAAAAATTCAGGAATCTGCTGGGAAACTCCTTTTCCTGCACTGATCCTTCAGAGGACGTTGCAAAGCACATCAATTGTCATATTAGGAAGAGTTTTTGTGGTTTGCTTTGCAGGTAGAAGCAGTTTTATCTCCCCAACCCAGCAGTGACCAATATTTGTGCCAGGCTGGGAACCACAAGGCCGCCAGGGTAGGTGGGGAAAACCTCCAGAAACCTTCCCTTGGATGGCCCTTTAGGCACCACTGCAGCTCAGTTGATATTCCTGGAGGGAGGAGAGCACAGGCAGCTCTGGACAGCCGGACAAAGCTCACTGGGATTTGTATAACGCCGTGAAAAGTGGCAAAAAACACCACGAAATGGATCAGAACCCCTCGTTCTGTGCTTTTTTTGTTGATGCCTTCTCCTCTCCCGTCCACAGCAGCCGAGTGAACTTTGCCAGGTGAGGAGTTCTGCTTGTGGGGCTCCCTCCTGCAGGAATAGACAAACTTCAATGTCCTTGCACAAAACGACAGCGCTGAGGGAGGGCAGAGCCGCTTCCGTGGGGGATTTGTGGCCACCAGCAGCTCAGAGGTGCTGGCCACAGGGAGCAGAGACTCTCCAGGTACACCCATCTCAACCAGAAAGCTCCAATCGGGGCTGGAGCAGCTGCTCCACCGCTGTTCCTTTGGAAAAAGGAGCTGGAGAGGTCTGATGGCAGCGTGTGGCCGTGCCAGGGCTTCATCCGCCGGCTCTGCCTGCCATGGTGTCCCCATCTCCCCGCTCCAGGGTTTCTCTCCGCTCCCACCAGGGAGCCTGGCTGGCGTGGGTTGCACTGGGAAAGCTCTAACCCTGCTGCAGGAAATCTCTCCCGGGTCACGGGGGGTCTCATTCCAGCCCGGCAATGTTTTCGTGTCAGCCCCCAGAGCTCCCCCGGGAGGCGCAGGGCCCAGAATTGGCATTTTGTTGGTGTCTGAGCCCTCTGAACCCGGCCGTGACCCTGCGAGGTCTCTGCCACGCAGCCCTTGTGTGACAAGCGCAGTTGCCACTGCTGCTGGGACATCTCCCACAGCCTCCAGGGCCGTACACAGGAGGAGGGATGGGGTTCTAACACCACATTTTGGGACAAACCCCTGAAATCTCTGCTCAGCCAAAGCTGCAGCACCCAAGGAGATGATTCCTTACCCAGGAAAGGCTTTTGTTTGTTGTCTTTGGTGGCCGTTCAGCTCTGTCCTTTTTTCTCCATGGGGTTTTCTCCTTCCCAGCTTTGAGAGGGGTGTGATGGCTCTGGCTCTCCCAAGTTCCATCCACTTCAGCTCCCGTGGTGTCAGCCAGGAGAGGGGAGCTCTGCTGGCAGGCTCTGCTCTGGGCAGTGGAATCACTCGTGGGATAAAACAAGGGAGCCCACGGGATGGAATCAGATGTTCACAATCCCAGAAAAGTTTGGAAGGGACCTTAAGGACCATTTTGGTCCAAGCCCCTGCCATGGACAAGGACACTTCCACTATCCCAGGCTGCTCCAAGCCCTGCCCAACCTGGCCTTGGACACTTCCAGGGACGGGGTGAAGATAAAGTTGCTATTCTTTATAAATAACATAAATAAAGCTCTGAGTTCTTTCCATGAATCCTCCACAGAAGGCTCGAGCATTGCCCTGTGCCACGCAGCTGACACGGTGCAGATGTGGATTATTCTGACTCCAAGCAGGCTTACTCGATTTACATGAAAATGATTAGGAATAAGTTAAAACAAACAGAAATGAGATGTCTCCGAGGCGGCCGCATTGTCCTGACCAAACTGGCACAAGGCTGTGTGTAAAAAGGCTTTGCTTGTTAGTAAATAGAGAAATCCTTCAGATCCTGCCGGGAGAATTGCTCCAGAAGTGCAAGGCACCGCTTGTTTCCAGCTGGGTCCCCCGAGGTGAGCGCAGGACAACAACAGAAAATCGTGGATCGCTGGCCTGTTTTAGTAATTATTTATTATATAATGCTGTGGTAGCCCGTGCGAGCAGGGGAAGAGAAACACCAGCTTGGGAGGCCTTTCCTGGCTGCGCTGGTTCGTGGCAGGTGCTCAGAGCCCGGCTCAGCCAAGGCTGCCAGCCTGGGAGCCTCCGACCTCCCTGGACACCGACTGCAGACTGTTTTCCCTGGACAGCATTAAGATGAGTTTCCATAAAAACATCAGCTTTCATCTTAAGCACTCCACGTGTTGGTGGAGAGAAGCTCGGCTGGTAAATGATCTCGATGTTTAATTGCCTCTGAAGCTCAGTGATGGTATTTAAGCCGAGCTGGCGCAATTCGCTGGACAGCACAAGCCTTGCCCTGGCTGCCTGCTCCCTCCCTGAGCTCTGCCGGCGATTTCTGCTCCCCACATGAACCATCTGACACTTGGCTGTGGACACAGACGTCCCGTCAGTGCCGGCTCCAAGAGCCCCGGGTGGCTGGGGTGGCTCTCCCAGGGACTCGCTCCTGCTGCAGCTCTCGCACTGGAGTCAGGGAAATCGGAAAGAAACTTCTCTTTTGGGGCTGGCAGAGGAGATAACGCTGCATCCTGTCACCCCTGTGATGTCTGCGGCCAGCCTGGGGGATCTGGGGGCACCGAGCACCCCCACGTGCTGTATCTCAACCCAAACTCCCCGCAGACCCTCTCAGGCCTCTCACAGAGTGTGGCTCGTTCCTTTGATACAAACATCACTTTCTCAAAGTCTTTCTCGGTTCATAATTTGAATTCTTTAAAAGGTGACAACTCAGCTGACTGCCGAGCCAATAAATGGTTCTACAGATCCTCTTACACCCCTCGCTGCTTGGGGTGGAGGTGCTCAGAAACGCGAGCAAGGTGATTTAAATCAAGCTGCTCAGGTTACCCTTGGAGGGCAAATAACTGTGGCCAGGTGGAGAGGGGAGGAGGTGGCCACGTGTGTGCCCTGCAGGAGATGACGCTGCTCTCGATGAGAGCGCGAAACTGCCGGAGACGGAGTCAGGCGTTTGATTTCTCTAAGCTAAGCATGTAAATGAGCCTGGCATAATCGGTCTGTGTTTCCCCTTCCTTTCTGTAGAGGAATATTTTGGGTTGAAGTGTCTGTGATGTGACTGATGCAGCAAGTCAGCGCTGTCAGAGCCTGATTCACGAGTCGGTGCTGCAGTGCTGGGGGTGGCAGCGGGTAACCTTGGCTCCTGCTCCTCCTCCTCCTCCGCCGAGCCCGGGATCCGGTGTCACCGGCAGGTGCTGCCGGGAGCGGCTCTGTCACGGCTGGGAACGGGCTGACACCCCCGGCCAGGGCTTCCCCTGCTCCTGGCAGCACGGGGATGGCCAAACCAGCAAAGCCGGGCTCCCGTCGTGGTCACTGACAGCGGGCTGGGGCATGGAGCAGCCCAGATGTCTCCTGAAACATCCCCGCTGGACACGAGACGATCTGGGTTTTACTGTGAGGGATCGAGTGACTCTTGCTGCTGAAGTTAAGCCAAATTCTTCGTATTTCCCACAGAACCCGAGCGTGATCTTATCACAGGAGCTGCACTGAGCCCGTGCATTGGCACAGCCCCTTTGCTATTGTTGGGAAAGTCTTGGTCTGAGAAAATTCAGAGCAATAATGACCCCTCCTGCAGGGTATTGTTGCTCCTTACTCCGTGTCTGCCCTGGCGGCTGCACCGTTAAAGCAGAGAGGGCACCCCGAGAGAACAACGCTCCCAGCGAGGGCAGAGAGCTTTGCCAGCCAAAGATCTATTGGAAAGAAGCCTTCAGCTGATGAATTTTCCAGGTTTCCCACAACTGTTTTGAGAGCTTTTGTTTCCCATTGTTAAAGACAAATTTCCCACCCACTCCTGACGAGGAGCTCAGGATGTGATGTCCTGCCCGACCCCCAGACCCGTCCATCCCTGTGGGATCTCCCACCTGCTCCGAGGTGCTCCCGCTCCTGCCGGGTCCGGGCTGGGCTCCTGGCACCAGGCAGGAGGAGCAACTGGAGCACACAAAAGCATGGGAAAAAACCTGCTGTGATTTACCCACACGGAGTTCAATAAACATTAGATCTGATGGCATTCATCGTTTTTTCATAGCATGCTCGATTACTGCTTCAGTTATTGCTCAAATGACATCATTCCTGGCAAAGGAATTGATTGATTTTTTAATGAATATTCATATGGCATTTCAGCCAGGAGTAGGCATTAATATTCTAAGAAAGAAGAATGAAACGTACATCCTAATTTAATGAATGATTGTAAATATGTATCTGATGGATAATGTGACGATGAGCATTTAAAAAGGCATCCGTAGTCACCTCGGGGGCTTTTCTCCGGAACAAAGGGGCAACCAGGGTGCAGGGAGGGCAAACGGGGTCAGGGATGGGCTGGGCCACCCGGTCAGGTCTCACTCGGGTTGGGACTCTGTAATGCTCCGAGATAAATCACAAATTGATAACACCACTGACCACAGGTGATAGCGGGGCTGTGACATGGAGAACAGTGATGAGAGGCAGATGTGAGGCTGGACAAAGAGCCAGGAGGGACAGGAGAGAGCCCCCAGCTCCTCCTGTGCCCCTCTGTCCCACCCCAGAGGTGCCGGGGGCTGGTTGGAGGCAGATGAAGCCTCGGCTCTGTCCTCCTGCGGAGCTCTGTCATGTTCAATTCCCTTCATCGTTCCGCGGCAGCGAGGCTCGCGGTCCCCGAATGTACATACATTTGTCAGACATTCTTAAGATGTCTCCCGGTTCCGAGCACTGATCCTTTGTGAAGGCAACAGTTGTAGCGCTTAAACAGCGACAACGCGCTCGGCCCTCCCCGCTCGTGCCATCCCAGCTGTGGAAAACGCTGAAACGCCGGGCTTGGAGTGCCAGTGCTCAGAGCCTCTTAAACAGGAGTTTAATTTAAATGCGGGTCCCGGGGGAGAGCGAGCGCACACCTGAAGCATCCTCTGGAATGGGGATAAATCAGGGCACGGCCATTAAAGCCGCCGAGGTGACAGCGCGAAGGGCTATTTATACCCAGCGGTGATCCATTGTGCAGGGAGAGCGCAGGCCCTTCTGCTGACAAAGCACAAACCGCCCAGGCCCCGCGTGGAACGTGAAAACCATCCCCAAAATGCAACCATCCCCGAAATGCAACCATCCCCGAAATTCNGCGCAGGCCCTTCTGCTGACAAAGCACAAACCGCCCAGGCCCCGCGTGGAACGTGAAAACCATCCCCAAAATGCAACCATCCCCGAAATTCAACCATCCCCGAAATGCAACCATCCCCGAAATTCAACCATTCCCGAAATTCCCCGCAGCCCCCGGGAGCCGCAGCCGGGACCCCCGAGCAGGGAATGGGCACCCCAGCGGGATCAGAGCTGCTTTTGCTCCCCCTCTTCAGCCCAAACCCGCTCGCTGTTCCTCCTGGAGCTGGCAGGGAAAAGGGAAAACCTTTGGGGAGCATCTCCTGGAAGTCTCCCCGGTGGGCAGGCGGGGCCGGGCTGTGCTCCCTGCAGCCGCGGCTCCCGTTCGCACATCCCCGCGCGTGGGACCGAGTTTGCCGATAAAAATACAGCCCGAGTTATGCTTGGTATGGAACAAGCAGGCAGTAGCTGCCGAAGACTTCACAACATCCTGCTTTTGGCTCGCCTCCAAAGCACCAAAACAAAACAAAAATTCAGTTGGCATCTCTGCAGATTGAAGCGGGTTTTTTTTTCTTTTTTCTTTTTGCAGCAATTGCTGAACAAACGTTTCGATACTTGTGCCGCCGCCCCCGTGCCTGCTTTCTCCCCCGAATCATGCGCTGGAAGGATGGAAAAGATGTTCAAGGTCATGGGCGTGCTGTGAGCAGAATGACAGAATCCCAGGATCACTGAGGCTGGAAAAGCCCTCCCAGACCATCGAGTCCAAGCTGTGATTGATCCTCTCCTTGTCACCCAGCCCAGAGCACTGAGTGCCACATCCAGGCCTTCCTTGGACACCTCCAGAGGTGGGGACTCCACCACCCCCCTGGGCAACTCTTTCCAATGTTTCACCACCTTTTCTGTGAAGAAATTCTTCCTAAACACGCCTGCTCTGCCCTCAGAGGTCTCCCTGCTCTCTGTCACCAACGTGGAGCTCAAGCCATGGGCGATGGGTGCCTCAGCCCAGCAGCACCTGCAGGAGGGGGGTGGTTTCTGCAAACCACTCTGTTCTCATGCTGGGGGCTTTCAGACCCCCAGGAAGGTGCAGCTCGTACACCTGGGCTGAATTCAACCCCCTTGTGTGCCTGCCCTTCACGCTGGAAAAGCAAACTCATCTTCCTCCCACCCACGGGCTGCTCCCTTGCACGGGGCAGAAAGGAGCAGCAACCCCGAAACGACAGCAGAGTCAGCCTGGGAAAGATCCCACAGCAGCAGCCTGAAAATGAGGGAATTCAGGCTTTGGCCTCATATTTCTTGCGTGACACGGGGACACAAACAATGTACATCTTCTGCCGGTTTGAGTGGTGCAACTTGACCTCCCGGGCCTGGCTTTCAGCGGGTTTATTTATTTCCCCGAGAAGAGGCAGGTTTGTTTGAGAAGGAAACAAGGTGAAACCCTGACCTTGCTGAAAGCGCTGAGAGTTTGCCATTGATTGCAGCAGAATTGGACGTTTACACAGAGTTATAACCAGGGCTTCGGGTCTTGCTTCAGTTCTTCGGTGCTCGATGCTTTAAAGGAAGAGACCAAAAATGCTCCAGCCCTTCCCTGCGTGCCCACCATTCCCAGCAGCCCCTCCTGCCCTCTCTGGGAGCAGCTACAGTGACATTTTCCTGTCCTTATTGCAGCACATTGCTGTCGTGTCGTTCCTGATCAGAAAAATCCTCCTGTGCTTGCTCTGCGTTCAGCCCTTCCCGAGGGCGTTCGCAATGTGTGAGCACGGGCACAGCTCGAACAATCAATCTCTGTGGAAACCACCCCCCTGCTCCTGCAAAGAGCCCTCAGCGCACTCCCCTGGCTCTGGGCAGCCAGAGAGCACAAACACATCCATTTCGGGGATTTTTGCCCTGCCAAACCCCCGCCAGCAGCCCCCGAATTGCCGCAATAGCGACTTTGCAACCCAGACTCCCCGTGCACCCAGAGGAGCTCTTTGTACAGTGTCTTAATCAGTACATAAAATGCTTCCAGTGAAATGCTGCCTTCTTCTGTCTGTTTGTCACAACTGATGCTCTGGTGAGCAGTAAATAGGGAATTTGTTGGCAAATCAGCACCGCCGGCTCGGTTTGCCAGGCAGGGCTGGGGCACAGAGCTCTGGGCAAGTCCCCGTCGTGCCTCGTGCTGGACCCTCGGTCCTGGAGGCTCAGCAAGGCACGAAAACCTCTCCTAAAGAGCCCAGCAGAGCCCCGACAGCGTGCGGTTATGTAACTGCCAGCACTTCTGATGCTCTTAAAAGGGCTGATTAAAGCAATGTATGCACAAGAATTCCCCACCAGTTTTGCTGGGAAAGCTCCACGTTGAAAATTGCGGCCCTTTCAGCCGCCTGTGCTGCTCCCCCCCTTCCTCTCCCCTCATCCCCGTCCCCGTTGCACAACGCCGGTTTCGTGTTTGCCACCAGACAGTTTGCAGTCAGCCTCACATGGAAAAGAAGGAAGTAACAGTGCCTACATTGCACAGAACTGCGAGCAAACGCCTTTCCAAGAAACTATTAAGCAGTGCTCATTTGAAGTTTAAATGAAGAGGGGGGGGAAGAAAAAAAAAAAAAAAGACAAACTTGGAAGGAATTTTTCTTGGCTCGGAGCTTTTTTATGAAATTCAGATTGGAAGCGAAACGTGGCCAGGGAACATCAGTGGGGCAGCACAGGCGGAGTTCAGGCAGGGGTGTGCTGTCCTGGGGTCTGATGGATCCGAGGAATCCGAGTCCTTTCCCCGGATGTTGTCCCCTTCCAGAGGGGCTGCAGGACGGAGCAGTGACCCAGAGAGGTCCCAGCACTGCCCAGCTCCATCACCGCGATGCTCCCCAGCCCCTGGCCCTGTCTGGGGTTGGTTTTGGCCCCATCCCCGGAGCCGGGGTCAGGCAGCGCAGCCGGCGGGGCTGGCGGGGGGCCCGGGGCTGTGCGTGGGTCCCTGTGCCCGGGGATGCTGGCAGGGCACCCAGCGGGACAGGACGCTGTGAAACGGCCCCTTTGTGCCGCACACAGCGGCAATTGTTCCTCGGCAGCTCTGCATGGACGAGGCCGCTGTCCTCCCGGCAGCTTCAGACACCCTTGATGTCAGAATAAACGAGCAGGCAGCATTAAAGTAACCGCGCTGGGCTTTTAAAATATACATCGCTGGGATTTATTTTTTAAACCGTTGCTCATTTTTTCGAGGCAGGGAGATAAGACTCCTCTGAAAAGAAAAAAAAAGCGCTCTTTGCCCATCTAAATTCTCCCCATTACAGAGCAAATGGTTTGCAACAACAAATTTATTCCGCAGCGTCTCCTGTGCTCTTTTTTGTTTGAAAAAGCCACAAACAGATTGTGATTTTCTCTAACAGATTCACCATCTGGGAAATTTTTCATGCAACTCCTTTCCTCACTGGGAGCAAGTTACTCAGAGGGGAATTCCCAGCAGAGAGCCGACTCTGAAGGGATGGGTCGTTCATTTAATTAGCATGCATAATCTGGATGTCCTTACTCAGGCAAAACTCTCACCAGGGCCAATGGGAGATTTATTTTTTTTTTTTTTTCGAGAGCCAGCTAAGGACTTTGGTATTTGTCTCTTGGTGTTACATCCAGTGTTTTCCTTGCAGGGAAAAGTTGGCTTTGGGCTGCAGCAGAGGCTCTGATTTACTACAGCCTTGTGCATCCAAGGTCGGGATGTGGCCCTCGCGGGCTCCGTCACAAGGCTGAGCCTGGCAGGAGCCGCTCCCTTTCACACACTTCCCCAGCCCGGGAACATCCCACGGTTTGGGAGCACGCTCCCCGCCGCCGGGGCACTCTGGGGTGGAGGTCAGCGGGGGAAGAGGCAGCAGCACAGAGAAGTGTCCTGTTCCTACAGCCCTTGTGCAAGAGATGTTTGGGTTTTTTTCCCCCTTCAGCAGATGAATTTATCACTTGGGGAGATGCAGGAAGTGCAGGGATGCTCCTTTCATCCATCACCTTAAAGCTGCTGCTCTGGAATCAGCCGTGAGTCGCAGCCTCGCGAGCAGAGGGCTGGGATCAGACCCCACCGCCCAGCTCTGCTCCCAGCTCAGCACAGCTCTGAGAGCTGCACAAGGAGATCTCACACTCAACAATTTTCACTGGCTCATTACTGGACAAAACTTCGCTTTGAACTGACGTTTTCTGGGCACGACGAGAGCTTTGAAGCAGGGAGACAAAATTAGTGCAGAGAGTTGGCAGGTGAAGAAATGACAGGGTGGTTTTTTTTTCTTTCCCCCAGCAGCAGAGCTGTCCAGGAGCTATGGAAACCTTGTTTGGCTAAATAAAAACGCAGAAAGATAACAAAGCTTCATATTTTCCAGCAACGTGTTCGCTGGAACAGCGTTCTATCCGTGCGTGCTGGAGGCTCCAGAAAAGCCAAAGCTGTTCCTGAAGAGAAATGTGCTGTGCTGCTTTCCCACAACTGGAAATAAAGATTTGTCTCCTGCCTCCCCAGGAGGGAGGGAAATAAAGTCAGCGATGTAGGAGAATCTTGGGAAGAATTGCAGTGAGCTTCAGGCAGGTGAGGGGCTGGTTTCTTCTCCACTCTGCTCCTGGTGAGTTTTTGAGACTTGCAGCCATAAATTGGGACAAAAGTTGGCTCCAAAGCTCCCTCTAGGAACTGGGCAAACAAGTTCTTCCCCAGGAGACGGCAAAAGCTCGATATCCACATTTTACTGAAAGTGAAAATACATCCACTCTTGCCCAGATCCTCCTCTCTCAGAAACCTCCTCCCCCTTCAAATTCTTCACTGGGACTCTTCAGCTCTTGGGATACCAGAAAGGAGCATCTCCTACACCCACGGGGTTTGTGGCTGCTCTGTCCATAAAAATATGTCTCCAGGTTGGTCTGTCCACACTGGTTCTCCCAAACCTGTGCTCCACGGACTCCAACTTCGCCACTCACTGCAGAACAAGTCCTGTCCAGCATCCCCTTTAGGGTTCCGTGCTGCTGCACATCGCTGTGGTACTCCCCACACAGGGATAACAGGAATGGCAAACCCCACCACAGCAGGAATATTCCCCTGTTCCCACAGGAAGCACCACAACCGTGTCCTCAGCTCCAGCCCTGCACAGCGAGCTCAGCTCCACCAGGGAAAGGGGGAAAGGCGGCACCTTCTAGGAATTAATTACTGTGCCCTCGGTGGGAAGCGACAGCTCCTTCCATCTCCTCTACCCTGCCCTGTTTCCTACAATCACAGAGTCATTAATTTTGGAAAAGACCCTCAAGATCAAGCCCAAATTCCAACCTAAGCTGTGCCCTCTCCCTTCCATCCCATCCCCGCCTCAGAAGGATACCGTGAAAAGAGGAAATTCTTCGTTTTCCTTCCCCACCCATCCACCAGCATGTTAAAGCCCCAAGTTTGATGTAGGTGGCATGTTTCATACCGAATTTTACAGGCACCCAAAACACCAGCTGGTGCCATGTTCTGAGGAGCTAACGAGGTGAAACTCCAACACTTCCGTCTCGTTCAAACACTCCCAGGCTGAACAACGGGGCCCAAGGCGGCTCCGCCACCGCTCGGCTCCGCAGCCGGGACCTCCCTGGCACCCAAACACCCCGAAAGCTCTGGCGCCAGCAGGACTCGTCCTCCGAAGGCTCTGGAACAGCTCTGCCATGGACACACGCTCCCAAATCAGTATTTTTAATATTTTTCCTAATTACTCTTCAGGGCATTTTTACCCCACTCTGTAGAATAACAATATTTAAAGAGCAAACATGGAAAGAAAGGAAAAATCCAAACAAACCAATCTGCTCTCGCTGTCCAGGATGGAATCTGCATGGAGGAATGCTGGAATGAAAATTGCAGTAATTTCAGAGTTAAAGCCATCTATACAGCTTTAATAGACTTAATACATTTTGGAGCCTGATCCACCCCTCCCAACAATAAATTTGGAAAGAGTGAAATACCCGAAAGAATTTGAATTTCTCCAGCGAGGCACAGTTTGCAAGAACCTGCTTAACATGAAATATTTCTGGTGAATATCATTATAAACCACTCTTGAAAAGCAGAAAGTTCAACTTCCCCTGTTTCCTTACTTGTATTCCACAATGTTTTGTGTGTCCCTTTATTAAAAATGCCAGGTTTTTCAAATAAACTAAACAGGGGAAAAACCTCCAGCTTATTCTTTGCATAAACTTAATACAACATTTGGTCTGCCTCTTTCTTCCTCCCTCAGTTGTGGCTTGGCTCCCTTTCAGCTTCTAAGAAAGTTTTAGAATCTCTATTCTGTAAGAAAGAAATACTTTGGCAAAATAACCCTAAAAGCTCTTTAAAAAAAAAATTAAAACCAATGAATTTACATTCTGAACCATTCCCAAGATCTTACTTATTCTGCAACCTCCTGGGGATGTTGTGAGGTTTAATTAGCTCCAGTTGGAAAACGCTTTGAAGAGGAAAAGTGCCAAATATCGCTCCGCTCAGGTAGAGCTAAAATGTCTAAATTATTACATCATAAAACAAATAATTTGAAAATTAATTCCTCTTCCTTGCCAGCATGACTTCACAGGGACCTCACTTCCCCCACTGTGCTGGTGGGGACACCACCAAGGTGTCCAAATGCTGGTAATGACCAAAAACCAGAGGGTTTTGAAAATTATGGTGCCTGTGAGACCACCTCAATTACTTGATTTTGGGATTGTCTGACTCTGTGTGCCACAACAAACCTGAATTTCAGGGCATTTTGAGGGCAGGTCCTTGGCCACCTCTGTGAAAGATGCTGGGGAGTCCCTGAGCCACGGCAGCTCAGCCCCGGGGTCTCTCAGCCTCCGGCAGTGACCTTGGGAGGCTCCAGGGCAGATCCCCCATCCCGGCAGCTGCTCGGCAGGGACAGCTCAAAAAAAGGCCCACTCGGGCTGTCATATTTATGGAATAAAGCACTTGGCTCGCAGTCAAATTACAAGGGATGAAAAAAACAAAAAAAGGTTGTGAGACTCCTTGTGCCCACAACCTCCTTTGTTCCTGGACCAAATTAGCGCTGGAAGAACCACCTGCTATTCATGTGTTAATCGCATGATCGCCGCTCTGCTCGGCAGGCTCGCACACATCAAAGCCCGCTGTGTCACCCTGTTCCTGTGGGGGTTTTCAAAGAACACCGTGAAACCCGAGGAGTTCGCGACCTGGGCGCAGCGCGGAGCTTTGTTTCCCCCGGAGCCGGAACCCAAGCACCGCGGGCTGGTTCGGTGTGTCCATCACCCGGGCACCACAAATCACCCGCGGCTCAGCCACTCCCGGGTGACACAAGGTGCCGGCAGCCCAGGAGGATGCCAGGCCGGGTTGCTGCCTGGCTGGGACAGGTTTTCTGCAGGAATTCTGGAGCTCAGCCACGCTGAGAGCCCCTGAGTCCTCAACGCTCCGTGCTGGCAGCTGTACCGGGCAGGAAAGCGCCGGGCTGGGCATCACTGGGAGCTCTGTGCACTCACAGCAAAGTGCAGCTCAGCCCTACAGGACACCGAGGATTTGGGGTCTGCAGAACAACCCCAGAGAAGGCTCTGGGGAGCTGTGTTGGGAGGAAAGTTCCAGACACCAGTTTGTGACAGATGCTGATGCTCCGTCTTTGCAGCAGAAAGAGCCTTTGGCTCTCTCGGGGCTCGTCTAAAGTTCACACCGCCGTGGCCGTTATTTATTCAGCTCTGCTGTTCAGCTGCTTTATCTGTAACACTCCATAACGAGAGGATTTTGGGGGGTCCACACAGCAGCTTCTCTATTTTCTACCCACAAACCTTCAAACCAAACTATGTCAGCAAAAGGCTGCACCACTGACGAGCTGAAAATGTGAAGGATCTTTCCCTCTGTGCAACTGGCACTCACAGCTCTGACCAGGAAACGACAAAAAAACAATCACATAATTCCACTCTTGCTTATTTCCCTGTGATTGACCCCAAAGATTTTGTGCAGGGAGGGGAAAAACGTTTCTCCATCATTTTTACCAACTTGTTTTCAAACGTTTCTTTTAAAGAATGCAGGGAAAAAGGCAATATTCCATGATGAGGCAAAACAAACAAACAAAAGCAGAATAAAAATAAACTTCAGGCCGGCTTGTGGGCTCCATAAATAGAGTTACTTGACTGGCTGCACGGGGAGATCTTAGATCAAGACCAGTAGAACTGAGTTTAAAATTCAGCTGCCTCCTTGAGCTGTCGGTGACACTTTTCAGTGACCCCCCTCTCCCTGCTGCAGAGGTAGCACAATTTGTGCCGTTTCAGGGAACAATTATTGCCAGTTCAGGCTGCACTCGGCTCCCAGCCTCTCCTAGGTAAGACAGTCTCACCTCATTGTCCTCCGTGAGACAGAAGAATCTCTGTGAGAAAGCTGGAACGAATCAATTCAGGGGAAAAGCACAACCAAACGCCGGGATCTGAACGCTGAGGATCACTGCAATGGGTCCCCTTTAATCGCTGCAAAATGAGAACATATTTGCCGTGACTGGGAATTTCAGGAGCACACGGTGGCAAGCGCCGCTCCCATCCCTCCCGCGGATTTGGGCTATGAGGGAAAGACTCAATTACTCAGCACTGAAAAGGACAAAGCCACTCAGAGCTATAAAATCACCTTAAAGTGGATGAAACAGTGGGGGCAAATGTGTGTCTTGCACAAATCTAAAAACAAAAAAAGGAAAAAAAACCTAAACCCCCTACAGTCTGTTGAATTTTGGCCCCAGATTCTTATTGGGAATATGCAAAACGCAAACCTACAAGAAAGATACTCATGACATGCCTGAGACATTAAGGAACATTTTTAGGAAAATTTTGAAGATGGATTAAGAGTGTGGGGTGCAAAATTATCTGTCTTCTGTCCTCCAGGTAAACCACTGCCTTTTTCATGCCCATGGGAGTACAGGAACAGCAGCAAAATAAGATTAAAAGAAACTTCTATTAACCTGCTCTGTGCAAAGAATAAAACACCCAATCAAGTGTTGCACTTTGATAATCAAAATGGCACCTCGACCCTCAAAGAGATACAAACTCCAGAGACAAGCACGTTCATTTATCCACAAAAATTAGCACTGAGAAATAAATTAATTTATATTAGAAAAAAAAAAACCAAAAAACCAACAAAAAGGAGGATATTGACACATTTTTTTGGGCAGGGGGGTAGAAGAAAAGTCACCTCCTGAGCCCACATGCGCTTGGTTTTATTTACATATCCACGAAGACCATGAAACACCAGCCCAGCCCCCCCACAAGCAGCATGGTCACATGGATCCCGTAGATGAGCAGTTCATTCATGAGGCTGAAGTCCACCCGCCTGCGGCCCAGCAGGAGCAGGATGATGGAGAGTTTGTACTGGAAGCGCAGGAAGATGCGGATGCCGAGGTACTGAAGGCAAAACAAGATCGAGAGAGCCACCCAGAGGATGGAGGTAAAGAGGCTGCAGCTGAAGTACAGCAGGAAGCGGATGAAGCCGTACATCCAGCGCGACTTGAGATAGATGTCGAAGTTGTTGTACTTGGTGCGCACCAGGTGCGTGGTGCGCACGGGGCCGCAGGCCGAGTGCAGGCAGGTGGTGTGCGGGCCGTGGAACGAGCGCACCCGCCGGGGAATGGGGATCACGGGCATCGGGCCCCGCCCCGCGCAGCCGGCCCCAGGCCACCAGCCGCAGGGCACATATCAGGCGGCTGCGGGACAGAGCCGAGAGCCCGGCGCAGCTAGCCCTGGGCGGCACGGCCGGCAGCGGAGAGACCTGCGGAGGCACAGCGGGGAGACACGGTGAGCACAGTCCGGCTGCGTGCTGGCAAATAACACAGAGAACAGATATTCCCTCTAAATAACACAGAGAACACAAATTCCCTCTAAATAACACAGAGAACAGAAATTCCCTCTAAATAACACAGAGAACAGATATTCCCTCTAAATGACACAGACAACAGAAAGTTTCAGTGCTCCTGAAGCTGCTGAATGGACCAACTCATCCCCGCTGATTTCAGTACCAAACTTCAGCTTCTTCCCTTAGAACATCTTTGTTTTGCTCCCCAAACCTCAACTCCTTCCCTTAAAACATCTTTGTTTTGCTCCCCAAACCTCAACTCCTTCCCTTAAAACATCTTTGTTTTGCCTCTTTGCTTCTTGTTCCCCAGGAACACACACACAAACTCTTTTTTCCTCGTCACATTCCCCAGCCAGCACCACTTGTAGCCTGTTATGAACTTTACCCAGTGTTAACACAGCAAAGAGGTTTGGTCTGAAATTATCTTGGCTGATTCACAGATCCTTCCTAATCCAACAGCCCACCCATGTGAGCAGTAATGTTAATGGCAGAGCAGTAATATTAATATATGTGTTTGTATTGGGTCATATTTCCCTTAAAAGCCAAAAAAAAGAGAGTTCTCCGAGTGCTTTCGCAAGTGCATTCTAGATTTGTGCTCGTTTCCAAACTTGGCAAAGCTTCACTGAATAAACAAACTGAAAATAATGGAAGGTCCTGGAAGAACAATGAGGCAATCGTGTTTTTCACACTCCACAGGATGTACCTCCCCTGGCTCGGGCCAGCCCTGTGCTCTCACTGTCACTGCAAGGCACCGCCAGGCAGCCTTTCAAAGGCATCCACCAGTTTATTTCTCCCCTTGGGACCTGCAGAGATAAGTGAAATTATCTTGATCTCCTGCAGTGTTTAGGATTTGTAATCTTAACATCCTTCCACACACCCATTGTTGTTGTGTGAGTGATGAGCAGGAGCCTCTAAGCTGCTCTCTGCTTCACCCCAGGCTTCTGATGTGCCAAATTCCGGGAATTATGAAATGACAATACACTCATCAGATAATGCTGGAAAACAACAGCGACTTCCCCAGACTCCTCGCACACCCAAGTGTTCAGATCCAGGCAGAACTTTCCTTTGTTGAACCAAAAATCCGACCATTCTTAAAATTAAAACTAATTCAAAAGTTACTTCAAGGATTTTTTAGTTTCATTATTAACAGAACTAACCACAGAGCGAATGATGAAGCTGCAGGAAAATGCACTTTTGACATCAAAATCCTTCTCTGCTACAACGTGCACCAGTGGCGAAGTCTCTGCCCTGCTTCCTGTCTCAAATTCCATGGAAATGGAAATTCCAGTTCTGATCTCTCCTGCTCAGCCCCAGGTTCTTTTTTTGCCCTCAGAGAAATTTGAGGCAGCATTGGCTCTACACGGATCAGGGGCTACCAGAAAGGAGCAGGGGCTAAATTACCATTTAAGGAATTTAGGAAACCAAGGGCTCTTCTCAATTTTCACATAATTTAGGTGCCTCCTGGCCTGTTTCCTGCCTGCAGCCAGGCAATGCCAGGCAGCTGGGAAATGTGGCTTTTGCAAGGCACAGGGATTGCTCAGACACCGAACCAGCGCCGCCTAAACCCAGCCCAGCTCTGTGCCCGCAGCATGTGACCCGGCACGCTTCCCACATGATGGCCATGAACCGCTCAGGGCTCGCCCTCAGAGATATTTTTGGAGGACTGAAGCAATACAGGTCAGAAATCACATGCTCTGGATTCAGAGCGTTCAATTCCTGACTGTGCAGCCTCTCCTTGCAACTTCCTTCTCCAGGACACAAAGTTTCTTGGAGAACTCTTACAGTTCCCCCCTTCTTACTAATTCTTACCCCTCTGGTGGGTTCACGCTCTTTGGAGGAACTCAAACACCAACACCAGAACAGCCACGAGCAGAGGGACATTGGGAGGACAAAATAAACTCTGAATTATTACATTTTAGGGGCGCTGCCATCCACTGAGCAGGTTCGGGGCTCCGCTGCCGTTCCGGGACGCCACTGAAATTCTTGGAACCAAGGAGTGAAGCTTTCCTGGGACACCTTCTAGGAAGAGTGACAGAAACTGCTGAGGTGCTTCGTGCACTCACAACTCTCTGCACAGGAGTTGATCTAAAAGACAAAATGACAGAGTAATTTTCAATTTGCTCGTTCTGTGTATTGAAACGTTCACCACTACTAGGCTTCTCCTCAAGCATGAATTTTTAGGCCCTTAAAGACTCTAAAAAGAATCCCACACTCAGCAATATATGGATTCCAGCTTACTGATCCACACTGGGAGCTGGTATTCAATGCCAGGACAGAAAATCACAATAAACTCGTGCTAGTCACCTTCTCCTGTCACAGACTGTTCCTGGGCACATGAAACACGGCGCAGGGAGCACAGGATTTCCAAACTGAACATGGAATAGGAGATCCCTCCCTGGGAGAGTGGGGAGGTCCTGGTGCCCAGAGCAGCTGTGGCTGCCCCTGAAGTGTCCCAGGCCAGGCTGGACGGGGCTTGGAGCAGCCTGGGACAGTGGGAGGTGTCCCTGCCCATGGCAGGGGTGGAATGGGATGAACTGTAGGTCCCTTCCAGCCCAAACCATTCCGTGATTCTGTGATTATCCCCCCAAGTCTGTATTTCGCACAAACAGGTTTGGGCACCCATTCCATAATTTTGGGGGCCACCTCTGTCTTTTCTGGGCACCACCCCGCAGCTCAAAGGATTCCCAACTCAAGGCACCTCCGTGCCCTCCACGCCGCCGTCACCGCCAGCACCACCTTCGTGGTGGCCTCTCCAGAACGCGATAAACGTGATAAACGCTTCCTTTCGGCGAGTTTTCACTCTCTTTCCTTTTAAAAAGGGAGCGTGGGGTGAGAAGGGCACGGAAATCCTGCGCTGCCTCTCGGCGGCCATCGGACATTCCAGGCGGGATCCGCCGCGCCTCGGGCACTCCCCGTTCCGGGAGGAGGGCTGCCAGCCGCGCCGGCCCGCCCGCAGCTGCCGGGACCCTCCGGCGGGCCCCGAGGGCTCCAGCAGGAGCCGCACAAGGTTGGGGACAATGACAAATAAAGGTTAGCGCCGAGGGACGAGCGCCGGGAGGAGGGGAAACGCCAACTCCTCCTATATCGCACCGAGCCCGAACGGAACCGCGGCCGCTCGGGAGAGGCCCTGCGGGAGGCTGCGCGGCCTGGCCTTCCCCGGGAGCCCAGCCAGGCCGCGACTCGCCCCGGGAACAGGCACCCCCGGGCCCGGCGGGCAGTGACCGAGCGCCGCCGCACCGCCGGGCCCC
>VYZT01012540.1:0-48572 GCA_013400735.1 Pomatostomus ruficeps | reverse complement strand
GGCGGGCGGGGAGCGGCGGCGCGCGGTGATGGCGTCATCGCGCCGCGCCCCCCGACCGGAAGCGGAGGGGACGCGTTGCCAGGGCAACGGGGGCGAGGGGCGGCCGGGCCTGGTCACACCGAGGGTCACACCGAGGGGGTCACACCGGGGGTCACACCGGGGACCGTGTCCAGTGTAACCGGAGCGCCAGCCAAGGCTTGTCCAGAGAATCCCAGAAAGACCCAAAAAGTTCCTAAAAAAATAAAAAACAACAGGTGTAGAAAAACTCAAAATAATATAAAGAAAGGGAAAAAACCCCCAACTCTTCCTCTGCTGTTTCTCCTTGGATTTAATTAGGAATTGTTCTTCATAATGGAAAGAATACACAGCTCTGGCATTGGCTCCCTGCCCCGCTTGCTGTCTGGCCAGTGCCACGGTGGAAAAACTTTAAATAATAATAACTCGGGCCATTTGTCACCTCTGAGAGCTGCTCTCTGCACGGGCCAAACCCCTCCCGGCAGCCCGGTGCCTCCTGGAGCTCCTGCCGGGTCCGGTTCCTCGCTTTCCCTTGTCCTGTGGAGCCGTTTGATCCTGAAACACAGGAGGGAATTCTGGATAAGGCAACAATTGGAGAATTCTCCTGGGAATCAGCATCTCCACGTCCCGGTGGGAGGGAGAATGGGATGTGCAGAGCTGATAAATTCCCCCAGTAGCGTGGAACTGGGAGCAGCTGTTTGGTGACTTGGAGAAGCAGGAGAGCCACTCACATCCCATTTATTTCCCTCTGCTGTTCTTTGAGATTGAAGCCATAACCCAGAGATGGGAATTTCAGCCCGAGCAACAAAATTATGAAGGCACTTTGTCTTTCCAGCTTTGCCTTGGGGAATCTCGAGAATGCTGCTGAATCCAAGTGTGGCCAAAGGGGCTCCTGTTGTCCTGCAGGAATCCCTTGGGGTGGGAAGGGTCTTTCCAAGCCTTCAAAAAAGCCCAGGACAAACCCTTTCAGTTTTTTAGGTCGGGGTGACCTTCAGCTCAAGGCCAGGTTGGCCTGGTCTAGCAGAAGGTGTCCCTGCCCCTGGAATGAGATGAGTTTTTAGGTCCCTTCCAACCCAAGCCGTTCCAGATTCTGTGACAAACAGCAGGACAGCCCCGTTCAATTTTCTGCCTGGCACATTTTGACCTCTGCGCCGCTGAAACACGCATGAGGCTCCATAAACAACAACCTGCCCCGGGGTCAGGCACAAATCGGAGCTTTGACATTCAGAGAGATGGGATCCTGCAGGAGGGCTCCGAGTGGAGCCCGCGGGGAACCCGCCCACAGCCCTCGCGGCTGTATTTCTTCCCCGTGCTAATTTTACTAAAGACACAACTCATATTCCTGTTGATTGAACAGTTTTGTGTTGACAGCGTTGAAGATTTGTGGTGAAACTCATCACCAGCCCCGAGAGCGAGCCATTAGTCCCCGTCAGCGCGGCCGGCGGGGGCTCGGGTATTTTATGGCCCGCTCTGAAGACAAACATACACATTTATATGTCACTTGTTGCAATATAAATGCTAACTTGTACTTCTTTCAAAACTTTTAATGAATTGTACACATTTCGCAAGATTTATAGCGAGAAGCGGACGGCTCAAAATATTGCTTTAAACATATTTGTCACTTTGGCAACAGAACAAAAAAAATCTGGAAGATACTGCCTTTAGAAATAAATCATAAATATATGCGTCTTAAAAGAGTTTATTTTGGTCATTAATAGCTGATGCTCCCTCCCCCACCTGGTGCAGGATTTAAAGTTAAATTATGCAAAATCAAAAACAAACCTTATAATACTTAATCAAACATGCATAAAACTGTCAGGGCCAAATAAATTCTCTCAATTAACTTGCTTCAGATTGTGATTGCATTTACTAATTTAATCAACACTAGAATAATTTGGAGACTGGGTAATGATGAATTGCTGTGGTGCTGCACATGAAGGGCCGCTAAGGTGGTGTTGTTGAGGCAGGAATGCAAGGAATGCCTTCGAGGCTGAGGGCAAAAAAAAACTCGCAGCTGAGTGGCCACAATCATTTTATAATGGAAACATTTTTTTCTTCCCATTTGGAGGGGGATTTTTGCCCGTCATGGACAGACCTTGTGTGGATGAATGGCTCCGGTGTTAGGCCATGGAGTCAATCTCATTTCAGCCCGAGATGAGCAAAGGAGTCGGACCTGCAGAGACATTCCCTGCCCGATTTTTGAGTCATTTTGTGGATGTGATCTCGCCCTGGGAACGGCGACCTCCAGCCCTGCCTGGCACCGCGTTCTGCCGCAGCCTCGCTCGGGTCGTTTAGGCTGGAGCTGGAGTAACAGCCCTGCAATATCGAGATGTCCTTTAGCTCAGTCCTTTTGCTCTCTGAATGGATCTGCACTCACAATAAAACGGGCCTGACCCCTGCCTGGGAAAGCTTTCAGGACTATTACTTGTGGAGAGCGAAACGGCGCCGTTTTGCAGGCGTAAGCGAGGTTTTATGGAGGGGTTCTCATTTACAGGTTTGCGTGGAGGAGGCTGTAAGGTGAATTCAACCCTGTAAAGTACCTGAACCTCCGAAAAATCACACCCACGTTTGGTCTTTAACCTTTCCACACCTGCTTTACAAAAAACAACAATGTCCACGTCGCTGCTGCGGGAATGAACTCATTGCACGACTCCCCTCCTCTCTCTTTCTCTCCATCTCTGCAAAATACACTTTCCACAGCCTAACTGACCATTTGGGTCACTCTTGATTTGAAACGGGGATTGTGCTCTATAAAATCTGGCACCCAGCACCATTTGTTCCCTGGCAGAAATCTGTAAATAAAAATCCATGTGCTGAAAGGCATATCCAGAAAAACAGCTAACGAGTTTCCTTCGGTGACACAGAAACAATTATGTCCCCAGCAATTCCACAGCCATACAGAAATCCATAATTCTTCGGGGCTTAAAGATAATAAAGTGTTAACATGGTATTTTTCAAGCATTCTCTGCTGCCTTCCGGTGATATCCAAAAGCACCATTCAAACCCAGCAGCATCCTTAACTCCCTTGTGTTTTGCTGGACAAGAAATACAACAAATTAAGGAATGAATTCTTTCCTTTTCCTTAAAGGAGATTTAGGATTGAGCCTGGCCCTTAAATTTTAAATGTAATCGATCCTCCCTGCAAATCTAAAGTGCAAAAAGCTTGTGAAATAATTTTTCCTTATTACTTCTTTCCAGATCTCATCTCGTGGCTGGAAATGTCAGCTTTAATTAGTTTGAGGAGATTTGCATGTGGTAAATAATAATGCAGTCTATTAGAGTAATCAAATAAAAAGATGTGTAGCAGAAAGTGGAACTAATTCCCAGTTCTGCAGCTCTGGGAAGCCCCGGCTTTCCCACCTCCCCAGGGCTGCAGAGCCTTGTTTTGGGGTGATATTTGGGCAGCTTTGAATCCCGAGGGAGTGAGGGATGTACAGAGCACCAGAGCCATCCCGCGGGGCTGGGAGCAGCAGGGCCGGCTCCACGCCGGGTGCCAGCACAGATGGTCGGGTTGTGGCGCTCGGCGAGGCCAGGCTGCCTCAGCCCTGCAGGAATCCTCCTCCTGGAGGAGTTTTATGGATATATATTTTACAGGTGACTTGCGAAATATAAAACTAGAGCAGTCTGCAGTTTCTAAAGAAATAAATGATTGGTGTGAGGCTCGGCGAGACAGTAATGTTTGATGTATTCCATCTACGTGACGCCTCAGGCTGCTTTCGGGCATAATAATCTGCTGCTGCCAGCCTCTGCTGCTCTCAAAACAAACCAGGGGCTGCTCGGGGGGCTCCAAAAAACTGCTCCCTCCCTGCTGCAGGATCAGGAGAGAAAGTCCGGTGGCAGTGTGGGTGGGATCCCAGTGAACCCACAAAAGGTTGATGTACATAAAAAATGTGTGTTGTCCTATAGCGGGGACACTTTACCCCAAAAGACAGAGCCTCGCTAGGCTGGCTGTTCCCTCCAGCTCTGGAAAACGGGAAGGTGGTTATTTTAAAGATGCTGGAGTCATGGAAAGATTCCTGCTGACCTGCGGGGGCTGGAGCAGGAGCCAGCTGCACACATATGGTGAGTGAGTAACTGTCTCTAAAACAAATGAAAATAGAATCGGATGCTTTGCCAGGGACAGAATTCCTGCCAAAGCTTGTTGCTGCATCATGTTGGCGAGTCCCGATCTGGCTGATGTCAGAAAGTGCCTATTATGCAGAAAACTCTCGAGGAGAAGTGTCATTATTGCCTTCTGCTCCTTTGTAGGCTGGGTCTAATTTAAGCAGGAAGCAGTAAAACCCAATCCATCCCTGCCTCGCGGAGCTGAGCTTTGGTGGGCAGGTTTGGGAAGCCTCCCAAATCCTCTGGCTCTGCGAAGTGCTTCTCTCAGAGTGATATTTCAGGGCAAAGTATCAGCTTTTCTCTGGGAATCTCAGCTCCCTGGTTTTCCATCCATTATATCTCAATCATACCATGTGCAGGTGGGTCCTCTTAAACTTGTTGCAGGATCCTCCAGTGGGGATGAGATCTGTCTGTCTGGGGTCATTTTAGCCCCAGCAGCCTGCTCTGCTGTCACCTGCAGTGCTGGGCCGTGTCCTGCTTGAGTGGCAGGAGAGCAGAGCCAAACCCTCGCTTGGCAGAGGGGTTGGTGCCTGAGCTCTGGATCAATGAATTCGCCTGCCCTGGGCATTGGCTGAGTGTCAGGTTTAGGGACAGCATCCAGGCCGGTGGGATCGATGGGAAGCCGAGTTTGCCGGTGTTTCTCAGGCATCATTCCAGAGCATCAGTCAGGGTCAGGTCCTCCCTGGCCAGGATTAGCCAGGACAGCATCGCTGTCAGCACGGGAGGGTCCCCTGGGCCAGGAATCCAAAACACCGGGTGCTTTTCGGTGGGGTGCTCTAAATACCTCTATATTAATGTAATTCTAAGACAAATTACTCTAAGAGCTCTTTTTTAAATTATAAATTTTTAAAACCAATCGGGAGAAGCAGGTGAGCCCTCCCGCACCCCGAACTCCCCGGGCAGCACCTCCCACCTTGGGCAGCACATTGCGGGGGTCAGCCCCGAGTGATCGTGCCGTGGGCAGCCCCCGAGGGTCCCCGCGGCGGGGACAGCCCCCGAGGGTCCCGGGGACAGCCCCCGAGGGTCCCCGGGGCCGGGGCGAGCGCGGGGCTGTGCCTGCGGCCGCATCCCACGTGGCGGTGCTCCTGCCCCAGGGATGCTGCGGCTGCCGCGCCGCAGCCGGCGGGGAGCGGCGGGGCGGGGGAAAACCAACTCCAAAACATCGGAAGCTTCGAATTCAGAGCGAAATCTCTGCCCCGGGGCTCTCTCGGTGGGAAGCGGGTGTGTCCCCCTCATCTGGTGCCCCTGTCCCGTCCCTCCTGGTGCATCAGAGCTGCGGGATGGGAGCGGTGCCTTCGGGAAAGAGCATCAGCGGGAACCCCCTGCATCCTCTGCCGGCCCCTGAGCCTCTCCACCTCTGGTTTTTGGGAATAAACCAAACTCTCACATTTCTGTGGGGCAATCTGCACCCTTTTTCTCTTTTGCTCGATGGAATTTTGTCCCTGTGTTCCCAGGGCGATTGGCACCGGCGATCCAAGAGGTCTGAGGAAGGTTTTGGCTGCAGTTTGGAAAAATGCTTTGCTGACAGTTGGAGAGAAACTTCTGGTGCTCAAAGACTTTTCAGAATCTTTTTGACATTGATTATGCTTAGACTGTGTAGTGCAAAGGAGGAAATTACTTTCCAGCATCAGACAGTAGCAAAATCAATAAAAATTACCAAGAAAAAGGAACAAAGTGTTTATAAGACAAAACTGTCCTCAAACATATCAACATTTATCAACAACGATTTTCAAACTGGGGGAAATAATTGCAAGGAAATAAAGCTGATTTTGCTGCAGATCACAGCACTGCCCCTCTCCTTATGTGGGGAATGTGGATCTCCATGGCAAAGTTGTCCCTCCATCAATAATTATAATATACATTTTATCACCACAGGAAGCACAGGAATAAGAGCTGAGAACATTTCTTCCAAAAATGCCACACTGAGGGTCACCAAATGGACATATTTTGCTGGAGTTTCCCTGCCCAGGGAGCACAGCAGGACGAATCCTGCTCCTCGCTCCCCAACTTTCCGTAATTCACTTCCAGCCTGTAACTTCCTGGCACAACATTTTGCTCGGAAGAACATGAAGGAGACAAAAACCCAAAGCCCTCATCAATCACAGCCTGGCTCCTGGTACAATTAGCAAGTTCTATTATCTTAAGAATGACACTTGTAGCACAGAGCAAAGCCAGGCGCACCCAATATTCTAATTCTGCATGGAAAAAAGGGAAGGCTTGAATTGCATTAGCATTGCATTAGATTCCCATGACTTTTTATATCAGCACTTGTGAGTTATTTATGAATTCATTTATTTACAAGGACAGCCCTTTCTGCATTCAGTTGCCATGGTTGCTTTAACTCCTGTATCCTATTAATTCTGGATGTTATGAAATAGATATAGTTCAGACAATCGTTGTGTGGTGGCGAGAGGTTTTTTATTATTCTTATTTTACTGTTTGATTCTCCTGTGTCCTGAGCAGAAAGGCTTTGACACCCATCCTCTCCCCAGAGTACCCAGTGCCAGCTGGCTGGGGAGGTGGCGCTGGGGCAATTCCCAGAGCTCTCCCCGCTGCCAACCCTTCCTGGCACAGAGAGGCAGCCTGGGCTGGGGGAAGTGTGGCAGCTGATTCCTAGCGCTGAGCCACCCGCTTTGGTTCGAGGCAGCAAGTGGAGAGCAGAGCTGGGAGCAAAAAGGGAATTCAGGAAGGCCGAGTGCCAGCCCGGCTGGGTGGCACAGCGAGGCACGGGCACTCACACCTTTGGGAATTGCTGCAGAACCTGCCGTGATGGGGGTCAGACCTTCCTGCCCTTCCCTGCAAAAACCACAGTGAGGCACGGAGTGCCAACGCAGGCTCAGCCCCAGGGAGAAGCTGGAGGGTTTTATGTCCCCTCGGAGGGATCAGAGCGTGTTTGAGAGCTCAGATCTCCCAGGCAGCTCCTTCAGGAAGGAGGAGAGCAGCCTGGCTGCTCTGCCAGCTGAGGAACAGGGAGAGACTGCTCTGGCAAGGGAGAGCTCTGAGGTGCTGCAGCCAGGAGCAGCCCTCGGCCCCGCACTGAGCGGGAATGTCCCGAGAGGCTCCGGGATCCGCCGGACCAAGGAGCTTGGGGTTTGTCCCTTGGAGAGGGCAGAGGGGCTGCTCAGAGAGGAGGATGGAGCCTGGATCCCAAAGCCACCATGCTGGAAGTGTTTTGTAATAGAATTCCAGAAGAAAATTAAATCAATTACCGACTCTAATAAAGCTCTCAAGGTTTTTAATTAAACGAAGTTTTAATTAAGGCAACACGAGCCCATGCTCTTTTGATATTCTGCTTCAGCCCCTAGAGGATTGTGACTCCTTTTTGTAATTTACATGGGCTGGATCAATCACCGGAGTCACAAAACTGTGAGAACTGTGTCAATTTTATGGGATGAAATACTGTCCATGAGCCTGGAAACCCCAACAGCTCGGGGCTGGGAGAGGTGTTCAGCTCGGGATCACCTTTCCTGCCGTGGGCAGAGCAGCAGCCTGAGCTGGTGTCCTGGGAAAAGTCCTCTCCCAGGCAAAACTCCTGCCATCTAACCCAGGACGCTGCTGTGAGTGGGAAGCTCCACGAGCTCAATAATTCCCTGTTCCCCACCAGAGCTGCCACTTCTGCCTCCCGCAGAAACATCTCCCTCTTCCCTCAGCAGAGCCCGTCCCAGTCTGTGGCTCTGGTTCAGGAGCCAGGCAGGAAAACTGCCGGCAAGCCAGACCCACATCTTGCAACCTGGACATCTGGTAAGTGGCCCCAGAATGTTCTGTCTCTATTTTAGTCTTGTTTTGTACACAATATGCCCAAAACATGCTTTATTTCTTAAGGAGATAAGGATCTTTATGTAACCCATTTTTCCTTAACGCTAAGTCCTTTGTCAGGATTAAAGAATCCTAAAACATCTGTACAGGCTTGGGTGGCAGATGCATAGAACAAACAGCCTAAAATAACATGGAATATTAACCTACTAAATGAGGTATTAAAAAAATAAAATAAAAGCACCCTCTTGCCTTCTTAGGTACAGGCAGTTCCTGACCCTGGCTACCACGGCGCAGGTGGGTAACAAGGGTGAAAGAGGGATTTTAATTCAGGAGGAGAGGGGAGAGGGGGGATCTTTGCTCTCTGTGTGTCTGCAGAGGGGGCAAAGGGAAATCTGACTCCAGCTCTGCCCTGCCAGCTCCATGGGTGCTCCTCAGCTTTGACAGCCTGGCATGGATGGATGGACAGGGGTGTGGATGGATGGATGGCTCAGGGCACTCAGTGACCGCTCTGTCAATAGCCAAGATCAAACCCGATGCAGTTCAAAGTCTCCAGAGCAGGTCAGAAATCCCCTGCAGAGCCTTGGCCAGTCAGAGCCCAGCGTTTGCAGCCTCTGCCATCCTCATCTCCCAGCCCATTTCCAGCGATCCATACAGGTCCCATCAGTCCTGGCCACAGCCAGCTCCCTCCCAGCCAGCCAGCTAAGGCCATTAGTGTGATTACTGGAGGTCATGAAGTTCAAACCAAAATGTCAATTTTCATTTGGAAGAATGGTCCCATTTTAGGAGCAAGGGGATTTTTTTTTCTCTCTCAAAGAGACCCCGACTGTGAAATCATTGCTCCCCAAAGACTTGCAAATTTCTGGCCTGAGAAAGGTGCCAATAGTTGCTGGAGCCAGTGAAAAGATTAACAAGGGTCACCAGTGCTTTCCTCTTTCCCTGCACTCAGGCTCTGGGGCCTATTTGGAAGATATTAACCATTGCCTTTACCTTCTGCACGTTCATCACCGGGTTTGGGGTCTTTATGGATTTATTGACAGGACAGTGCCATTAATCTCACCCGCAGAATGCCAGCCTGGGAGTCACTCAGGTTACATCACCCCGCGGACAGGAGCCGCTAGCCTGAGTTTTAGCAGGAGGATGGAAATGAGGTGAAGCAGGTGGTGGGTGAAGCCAAGTGCTGCTCCGTGGGGCCCTGGGGCAGGGGCAGCACCCACCCAGCAGCCTCTGCCAGCGTGAGAAGGCAAAGACCTGACCCTGGGGAGGCTGCTGGGCTCTGCCTATTCATTCAGTGGGGTCAGGATGACCCCCGTGCACTCCAGGGTTAATGATCCACGTTTGGGGACGATACAGGAAAGCAGAGTGGCAGTGAGAAGATGGGTGCTGACCCCACTCGCAGTGTCCCGGGCAGGGCTGGTGATGTCATTGGAAATTTTGGATATCTCCTTTCTGGAGAAACTCAAACCAGCTCTGAAAGGCTTTTCTCTCACCTGGCTGCTGTTGGGAACCGTGGCTGGGCCATTGGCACCGCGGGCTGGCACACGGCAGGGCAGGGTGGGCTCCTGCCCACCTAGGAGATGTCACGCGTTTAAAGTGGGTTTTTTCTCCTATGTCATTGTGTTAAATAATTAAGTCTGTTCCATCTTTACCTACTGACAATGTGGCACTTAATTAAGTAGTTTAATTAGAAGCTGGCAGCTTTAATTAAGTTTAGGACTGTAGAGGTGATTGGGAGCCTCCAGCCGAGTCGCAGAGCCTTTCCCCAGGGATGCAATGCGGTGGGGGAGAAACTTTTGTTCCCTTGTCCGTCCTCCTCAGACACACCAGGGAGGGAACCAACATCCTGCTCAGCCCCCCAGCATCTCCCAGCCACTGAGGGAGGGGTTTGGGCACCCTTTGGGAGAGCAGAGGTCACTGGGCCCATGGAGCAGGAGGGGTTTGCCCAGGAGGATGGGTGGGATGGCAGGAGGGTGTCCGGAGCCCTTATCTGCCCAGAGGGTGCCCAAGTCTCCTCGCCCTGGCTAAACCCGCTGAACACCTGGGAAAGGTGGCTCTGAGCAGGACAGGTATCATGGAGTGAAGGCTGTGGTGGGCTCAGAAGAGCATCTGCAATTCTACACCATGCCCAGGGCTGTCTAAAAGATGTATTGCTTTTTAATAATGTAAATATGTAAATATTACCAAGGTGCCATTAATCCTCATTGCCTCAACATGATACCACTCTTAAGAACAAATGTAATAAGAGATTATTAATATGCAAAGTAATAGCGCGTTAACCTGACTAACACCAATAAATTCTGAGTTCAGCACAGAGCCAGAGGTTGCTCACGGAGCAGCCTGAACCCCACTTGCCTTGGGCCACCTCCAGCAGCACCCCAGGCTCTGCACCACAGAGGAATCCCAGATATCCCTTTAGGATCCTTGCCTGGGGATCCCAAACAGCTGGAAAGGAGCAAGGAGACCCTGGGAGAGGAGCTGGGTAGGATCAGGTGGGCGAGGCAGACCCTGCTCCTCGTTTTGGAGCCTTAACTGCTGAGGGTCCTTTTCCCAAGCCTCATGTTTCCCCAAGGGATTTCTTGATCCCTTCTCGCAGCAGATTCATTTTAAATTCTGAACGTGTGTTAGGAAGGAGAGTCTTGTTGGTCCCAGAAGCACGGGAGTGAACCCAGGCTTTGTGCCAGAATTGCTGGACTTGCCAAGAGGTGGCCAAGCCTCCATCTCCTCGGTGGTTGGAATTTTCTCCCAAGAAGCTGCTCCTCTATTCACAGCCCCAAACCTCAGCTCTGCTGAAAGCTTCCAGCCCCCCAGCCAGGGCCAGTGCAGCCCCTTTCTCAGTGCCTGCCTTTGCTGGTGTGTTTCCTCTTGGAACACAAGCACATGCAACGATTACAAACTGGAACCAGTGTCCCAAGGTACATTTGCAGGTTGCTGTCACCTCTCCTTGGCCCTGGCAGGGCAGCCTCTGCTTTGAGCTTGTGAACGACAAGCGGGATCAGAGGGAGGACACACAGCGCACCAAAAGGAGCAGGGGAAGCCATAAAGTCTGCATTTAGGGCTTGAAAAGGAAATTATTCTGTGCAAATGGCTGCTTCAGTTCAAATCAGCCCTGCCTTGTAAATCCTGCTCATCCCCCTCAGGAGGAAAAGCTGGTGGAACAGCCAATATTTCAGCAGCACAGACTCCCAGAGACCTTCACCTCTCGGTGTCCCCGAGCCCCACACCCAGGCACGGGCCTGGAGAGCAATTCAGGCACGAACACGGTCATGGTTTATGCAAAAATTAACCTGTTGCCCTTACTTGGGTCAAAGTAATTCCGTTTAATTTGGTAATCTGGGCCCTTTATCATTAATGAGTCCTTGGGGGGTGGGGGTCAGAGCATCTCTTTTTTGGCTGGAGAGAGCAGCAGAGATTACTGTTAATATTCAGGCTGTTCAATAGAGCAGAAAGACCTTTTGCTATTGACAGTACTGCTGGTTTGCACCTCATTGGTGAATGGAAATTGCCAAATTAATCTCTCATTGGATCTGAAATTAATCCTCTATTTAGTGGTTAATGAAGCTCAGAACCACACATTTACCTGGGTAGAGTATATTGAGAAATTGTACACAGTAGTTGTCTGCAAATAATCAAGATAAAATGCAAGGAAAAGAATAAAACATAGTTTTGCTCAGTTCCCCTCTGTGGAAGAATTAAGTGGAACACAGTAAAATCATCAGGATGATTATTTTTTTTCCCCAGAGCATTACAGGACGATGAAACTCACTGCTGGAGGATCTGTGTAAGTTATTCCTGTGAAGGACCTAAAACAGACTATGCAAATTTTTTCATTATGTGTCCATCTACTGCTTTTAACCCAGAGTCTCTCATCAGCGGGTTGCTGAAGGCTGTGAGATCAGTTAAACCGCTCCAAGCTCACACAGATAAGGTTTAGCCCAACCAGAAGAGCTCCAATTTATCTGCCTGAGCTGTTCCTGTCTGTCCCTCTCCAGAGCCCTCTTTGCTCTGCAGAGCCCCTGGTGCTCCTTTCTCCTCTTCCTCAGCTCACTGGAGCAGCCCCTTGGAGCTCACCGTGCTCAACTGCGCTTCCCTTTCCAGAACGTGAACCTTCCCTTTTCCTTGCAGGGTTTCTTTTATGCATCATCATTTTAGCAGCCCCTATTGTACTGGAAATCTGTTTGCCACATGTTAGCCGGAGCTCATCTGCTGAGCTCCTCAGTTAAATATTCATGGGGAGGGAGCTACGAACTCAGGTTACACAGCAGAGACGAGAAAGGTGCTCTGGCAGAGGAGACCAACTCCATATCAAGTTAAAAACCCTCGTGGAAATGGCTTACCCCACATAAGGCCTGGGCATGGAGAGGTAGGAAAACATCCCAGTCACACTGTGCTGCTGAAATGTCACCCATAAAGTGGCACCCTGGAGCCCTAAAGCACAGCTCTGGTGGCAGGTGAAACCCTGCATGAGCTTGTGAGCATTAGAGAAGCCAGAAGGAACTTCCAAACAGGTTGAGCTTTTAATGGGGAAAGGAAAATGAAGTGTCCATACCCAAATACGCAGGGAAAGGAGATGGTTGGACAGGGAAGAGCATCAAACCCTCTGTGCCAGTCCGAGAGAGGGACTCACAAAGAGGTAATGCTCGAGCAGGGCCAGGTGGGGAGCAGCAGCGGCTGTGCCTTTGGAGAAGTCTGGGGACAGGACAGTGACCTCAGCCTTCGGAGGAGTGGCTGGGGACAGGACAGGGCCCTGTGCCTTCGGAGGAGGCAGCTGGGGACAGACCACCCAGCCAGCCCCTCTCCTCTGCCTCTTAACTCCCACAACCTGGGGACAGGAACAATGAGGGCAAAAGGACAAGAGAGCAGAAGTCAGTCTGGGGTGTCGGGTAACCGGTTACCTGAGCCCTGCCTAAAGGTAACTTCCTCATGAATAGCCCAGGAGCGCTCATCCGAACGCTCATCGCAACAGCGCCATGCGAGGCTGGTGAATTATGCAGCGCGGGGTGCTGAGCAGATGGCATCGCTGCCGTAACCTGAGCGGCCACACGACACAACACGCAAAGCCCGGCAATTAACCTTTCCCAAGGCTTCCTCTTGTCTCGGGGATTAAACCTCCTTCAAGCCCCTGCGCTCCACTCCTGCCCGAGAGAAAAGAGTAATCCCCCAAATAAATAAAGGAAATAGATTTCGATAGCTGCGGCAGCCCTGGGAGATTGTCACACAGGTTCCCAGCCCTCCGCAGGAATACCTGCAGGGCTGGAGAGGTGAGAGCTCCGTGCTGCCCGTGGCACTCGCCCTTCCCAGCCCCGGAAGGGTCCCACCCCGGTGGGCTAAAGACAGGAAAAAAGTGGATTCTGCTCCCTGTCACTCCACCCTGGCAGCAGCTCGCTGACCACACAGTGTGGCGAGGAAGGGAAACATGAACGTGGGCAATGATTTACTACTTAGACGAGAAAAATATTTGCCAAATGCAAGGCGTTCACCTTGGTGCATGACAAAAGCTATTATTTTAACTATGATACTTGATCCTTTTTGTAATTAAACTGATTAATTCACAACAATAGAGTCTATATCGCCTAATACTTTTAATTAACAAAGTGTTGTACATATACTGGCAGAGCATTACTGGCATGCTTCCTAGGCAATACACTTAATTCTGTAATAAATTATTAGCACAAATGACTAAGATACATTGCACTCTGGAAGAGACTGTCAGGAGAGAAGGACTTCAGACTCTTGGGCACTGGTTGGACCATCCTGGGGCAGAAGAGGCTCCCTAAGAGCCTGGGGAAGGTAAAAGTGTGCAAGTACAACACTGACAGCTATGGCACCTCCAGAAAGAGCTGAGTGCAGAGCCAGCCCCGCTCCTGCCAGCCCCAGTGACTCAAGATTGGGGTCACCAGTCAAGGTAGGGACACCCCATGGAGGGAAAGAGTGGAGTTACCAGGGGAAGAAAGCACCAAAATGGAACCAACCAGCAGGACTTGGCCCTTGGCACATGCGGACTTCAGAGGTTAGAGGTGATCGGTCTTTAGGTGTGAGAAGGAAACTCTGCCTTGTAAGGTAAGAATATGAAGGTTAATGGAAGGATTCTGTGTTTTCCCAGGTTTCTTGTGAATCAGCTAAGACACAAATACCCCGGGGCCACATGCAAAGCAAAATTCATTCCTGCAACTTTTATTGGATCACAGGTGAAGAACCTCACGGTCAGAGGTCACCTGTGTTACTTTAAGACACAATCACTGGGGTCAAGCTAATTAGCACCAGGGATCACATCGCAGGCTTTTCCCTTTCCTCTTTTTTTCCCCGAGTCCTCTCTGACCTCTGGGCAGAGCCTCCCAGCCACCGCTTGCCTCCAGTTTTCTGGCTGACAGACCCGTGGTGTGGCTCAGACAGTCAGCTGAAGAAACACCCAGGTTTCTTCCTCTTTCAGTTGAGTTTGGAACCAGACAAGAGACAACCCATGGCAAACACAACTGCATCTCTCTCTCCAAAGAGTGGGAGCGTTCGCTGGACACACATACCCATAACTGGTACTGGTTTTAAGAGCCCCACAGCAACCAGAGCTGAAGGGTTTTAGCAGCATCCAGCTGGGCTGAGCACATCCCCTCCTGTCCCTGGGCAATGGGGGCCAGCACCGCTTCTCCCCTGACTGGCAGATCCCAGCCCGCTGTGCTTGGTCAGCACATCACAAAGATGAGTTTCATGCAAAAGCTGAGCCTAGCCCCAGTCTCATAAATTTGTTATGCATTACATCCAATTAATGTAAATTATTACAGTGACTAAATAATGGCTCTGCATCAGATAAGGGAATAATCATAAGTGAGCCTGAAAAGTCCCAAGGTCCAACTGAATTAACCCTTTCCCCTGACTTCACTGGCCCTGCTGTGAGAATTGGGAACCAGCCCGACTCCTTTGCCTTTGGGAAAGGGGACATGGAAACGCAGTCCTGTCTCTGAGGCAGATTTAGTGTGGGCTCTGGGGGGTCTGTGGCCAGAGTGCCCAGGCAGGGAGCTTATGCTCATCAGAAAAGCCTCTAAGTGTCTGTGCTGCTGAGACCTGGAGGGACCCTGGTGTGTTTTTCAAGGCAGAAGTGATCACCAATGTTTGCAATAATTCCTGGGCTCAGATTAAATGGAATAAAGGCATGAGTTCCCAGCAATAAATAAATAGTCCTCTCCCTGCCTCAACGTGCTTCTCATGGATTCATTCCTAGGCTTTCCTGCCTCTTCCTCCTCGCCTCGCTTGTGCCCAGCTCCTCGTGGTACCTGTTTTACCTTGGCAGAGCAGCCCACAAATCATAGTGACACACCAATCAAGAGATCTGGAAATTTTTACACCACTCTGCCTCTTGAAAGATGAGTCACCTTCTGCACCACGTTCCTGGGCATCCAGATAAATCTGTCACAAACTTCTCCTTCCCTCAAGGCACAGAATTCTCTCCCCTCCTTCAGCAGAGCTGTATTTCCTCTTTTTAAGCTCCTCTTTCTTGCCCCAACACACATTCCCACCCCTCAGCCATCTCAGTATATTTCTCCCTTTGTTCCTGTTTCACTGACAACTTCATCCTAATAGTCTCCTCAAAGGAATGATGAATGCATAAGCTGCATATTGATCACTGCAGTGATTGATTACTGGATCTCTTTGACAGATGAGCCTACTAAGGTAGTTGCCAATATGGAGGTATGGATGGCAGGGCCCCCTTGTACAACAGTCTAATGGTATCTGACCTGATAGGGCAGAAAGGCAACTCCCTCATTTCAGCAGGAAAAAAGGCCTCTTTATACTCTTTATAAAATAATTCATAGGAAACTTAAAACACTCAGACACAGAGAGATTGCAAATGGGGAAATATGATGGATTATGGGTTGAAAGGAGCCGACTTCTGGAAGCTAAATTGATCCCCAGGAAAATGTTTTTGTCTGCTGTGAAAAATGGGCAATATCTCAGCAGCTCTGGAGGGCTATAATCTGGAAAATAATTTGCTTTTGATTTCCTTTAGTTTCATGCAGCTTTTTTTTTTTTTTTTTAAGTTGGTTCCTTGCAGGCTTTGTTGCTCAGCTGGGAGAATCAGTGATGAAACAGGCGAGGGATTAGCCATGGACAAATACGAGCTGATCCTTACTTATGGCTATAAAGCCCTCACCCCACCCAGTGTGAGTTATTCCACGGGAGATGTTACACCCCCTGCAAACAGCACTCTGCCCACCAAAAACAGCAAAGCCAAGCACGGAGCTGGGCACGAGTGTATCTGAGACAAGTTGGAGAATCTGTGTCCATGATCCTGCAACCAAATGTGACAAACGCATTCCTAAGTGTGTCCAGATCGCCTGTGTGCCTCACTAACAATTAGGAATAGGATGCACAAGGCTTGCTCAGTCTCCTTACTTGGTGAGAAAACCTCTGCGTGTGCCCCTGTGGAATGGGAAGCACGATTTTGGTAGCACCAGGCAGGCAGGGTGAGAATTCCATGAACTTATTTACAGCTTCTGCCCCTCACCAGGGTGTCCTGCCTCCCTAATTTAGGGGCTGGTGAGACAGAACATAGGGGCAGTCAGTAAAACACATTTAGAAGCTTCCCTTCAGCAGAGGAGTTTCTTTCGCTCCCATTTTTTATTCAGCTTCCCGCTTCTGCTGCTAATAACAAGAAATGTTTTGGCAACAACTGGAAGAGTTTTGTCCGAGTTCAAAGTGCTAAGAATAAAATTTATAGGAATAGTTACAGCCTCTCAGTGCCTGGAAATTCCTTGGCAGTAGGCTTTTGCTCCAGAGAAATATTGAATCAATGGTGTGCTAACAGCTCAGGAGCCTATTACAATAACACGCATACCTTGAGTCCAGACAATCAATAACTCAGCGGGATGCAGCTACCAGAAAACAACAACAAATTAGTTAGATTTCCATAGACTATACATTTGGTGAGTAATAATCTGTAAGTGGAAATGAACCCAGCCTGGAGAGACCACTGAGCCAAATGGAGATCTTTTATTCATGGCTTCAACTATTCACCGAGCAGGATGTTTGGGGAGGGCTTCAACCTCCTAAATATACATGTGCATGTTTGACTTCACAGATATTCCTACTGAGCCCAGCCACGTTATTGCTGCACAGGAGTTCTGTTTGCAAAGGTTTCCCAGTGTAAGCCAGGATAAAGACCCAGTAGTGAGAGACTGGCAGGTTTAAATTTAATTTATCTTATTATTTGCACGTTCCTACTTTGAGGTATGGCCGGAGATCCCTAAACACAGTCCAGAGGTCAAATCTTTCTCAGGTTACATCTTATTGCTGCTGACTTATAGTCCTCTAAGTCAGCCAGGATTGACCTCTGGCTGTATAAAGCACTGGGAGCATAAGAGCTCTCAGAACTGCAGAACCACAAATCACCAGCTCTAAGTACTACAAACAGTTTCGAGGCTATTTCCATGGTTTCTGTACAGGCAAGCTCCTGTTTCCTCACAGAGATCCAAGTTCATTTTTCTCCCTCTGGAATAATGAACATTTGAATTAATTTTTAATCATAGGTGCCCATCAAAAGTTGATTAGCCCTTTATTGCTGGAGCTTCTGTTAAGTAAAGCTAAATGATAAAAAGCACAGGTGACATCCACACCTCCCCTATGGATTCATTCAGGCCATGGCGTGCCTGTCCTGTCCCTCACAGATCTGGATCCCAGCTTTTGCCCAACACCTGCAAAAAAAACTGATTTAAATTACTTGGTTAAATTCAAAGCAGCTCAACTTGCTCATCTAAGTGTAAAATTAGATCAGAAAGTAGCCACAGAGCATCAAAACAATAAATGTTTCTCACGCTCACCTGGTGGGCAGTTTCTGAGGAGGCAGATTTCCCAGGCTGGGAGCTGATTTTATCTGCTCAGGTATTAAAGTCTCCTATTCTTGACAGATTTTAAGAAGCTCTTTCCTGAATACCAGGTTTTATTTTGCCAGCTGAAACACAAATACCAAAGAGGACGCGTTACAGAGATGTATTTGCTTATTGCTTTTAGGAGAGTCTAAATGTCTGCTGCAAGCTCTCTGGGGACAGCACATCTGCATTAAAAGTGGCCTTTCCAACAGGAGAGACCCTTCATAGCTGCTGTCATCAGTCATAAAAGCTTTTAATTACACAGTTGTGACTGGACCTAGTGAGTGGCTACGTCTGCAGAAAACACCAACCACTTGCCTGTGTATCTATTTTTATTTTATGATCATTATGTAATGATTTTTCATTTGTAAGAAACACAAATTTTTCAAAGGAAATAAGAATCCCTATAATCACCCCAAACTCCTGGATATTTCACACCCTGCACCACACTCCGATCCAAGCTGAGAACAGGCAGGAAGGATTCTCTTAAATGAAGATGTAAAGATGAGGCTGTGCCTATCACAAGAACACACATTAAGTTGCTCCAGGAACATATGTACCTGTGGGGGTGTCGGGGAGGGTCCAAAATTGTGAATTCCATTTGAGAGAGACATTTTCATACGGATGTGGGGAAGCATTCAGCAGTGTCACGGAGTGATCTATGGCTATTGCCGGCACAGGCCAGGCACAAGCGCCGCAGTGAACTTCCACACCCGTGCACGTGGAACTATTTTTCATGGCTCTGATGAATTCTGCAGCGACGTTCATCGCAGTAGGACACATTATTGCTGCAATATATGACTATCAGTAACACCTACAAGCCTTTAATATTCTGCAGCTGAACTGTGGAAACAGAAGAAAGTCACTTGTAAATGCCTAATTCACAGTGTAAGTGGGTTGTCTGTCAAAATAATGCTCAGATGTGAAACTTCAAGTAGGAAGCCTAAAAATCAGAAAAATGCAAGGAACCTCTTGATGAATGTTAAAAGCAGTTTAGGGAAGGAGAAAACGACCAGAACACTTTTCTGCTTTCGGCCTCATCACCGAGTTGCAATTAGTTCTGTCTGTACAGGTATCTAATCACAGGGATTTCTGCAATCTTAGCAACCATTTTCTGAAGAGTAAAGAGAGTTGTTCCAAGAGACAGGGGGTTTTGTGGGCAAAATGGATTCTGCCTTTCATTTTCCCTCTACAGGAAATGTTCCCTGCTTATTTCTGTCTCCCAGTTCATTTGTTTCAATAGAAATGCTGGTTAAGTGCGCTGTGCTCCAGGATTCACTGCTGCACTCCCTGTTCCTCTAGGGATGGCGTTGATCTCCATCAGAGCACCCGGTCACTCATGGGAACACGTCCTCAAATCCACCCCTCCAAGAACATGCGAGTTAGGTGGTGGCAGGAGAATCCAGCCGTGGAGCAGGAATGGTTGCAACACAAAAAACACATTCAAAAATGGACATTTTGTGTTACATGGAGGGATTGTCCACCCCTGCCTCGCTCCAGTGCCAAACCTGCTGCAGGATCAAGGGGGTTTGTAACCCGTGAGTCCCTCAGAGTTCACCTGTTTGTAGTGCACCTACACCGTGCTGGCACGGGGCAAACAGCGAGCAGCGGCTGTGGAAGAGGCAGCGCCAGGCTGAGGGCAGCTCCCCTCTCCTGGAGCGCAGCGATCCAGCGGGACACATCCTCCTCGTTGGCATTCCCGTCATCCCAGCCGCCCCACAGCCCTCTGCATGAAACATTGGCCAAGGCTTTGGCAGGAAGTTGTGCTTAACGACAGACTCTCATAGGAGGCACTTGATTATATTAGACAGATAATTATTGATCCAGCTATAGTTTATCCTTGCTGCCTAATTTCAATAAACAGCAGCTTGGGGGAATTAGCAAGGGATTCTGTTCCCCCTCCCCCTGCTTCTTCAGGATTTGTCAGAAACAAGATGATTTATGTGTATTCCAGTAAGATTCTCGTTTGTTGGCAGGCTGCAGGGATTGTTTGGGGTTGGAAGTACTAAGCTTTTATATTTAAATGCTTCCATGCGAGTATTCATGGGTCTCACTGCCTTGCATTGTAATATCTGAATAATAACTGTGACTTATGCAAACCAGTTTTCAGCTGTTCATCGGGATCAATTTTTCATTTTAAGCAACTCCCTGCCATCCCAGGGAAAGAAAAAATAATAATCTGATAGGCAAGAAGAGTGAGACCCAAGGAAGGCAGCAATACTCTTCCCTTTTTAAATAATGCACAACTCATTTCTGGAACACTTTCAAGTGTGTTGCTTTCTATTAAGCGCAGATAATATTCTAAGGATGTTCCCCCCTCCTTTCAGGTGAGGCTTTCGGAATAGCAAAGATCCACAAAGCACAGGCGGGATGGCCAAATCTCTTCAGCTCCTTCAGGGAACACCTCAGTGCCATTTCTCTTTTTTAATAAAAATCTCCCACTCGGACAGCGAAAGAAAATTCTTACTGCTAATAGTTAGATCCCTGCTGGTAAATAAGTTTTTAAAAAACCTCCTGGTTTTTATTCGTACTTCCTGGCTCGTTTGGGAGTCCCAGTTGCTGGAAGGCTGCTCGGGATTTAGCTGTCTCTTACTAGCACAATTTGGAAGCTCGCTGTGCAATAAACACTTCATTAAGCACCAGACTGATGAGTTACAGCATGATTTACAGATGAGCCCTCGGAAATGATCTGCTCACTTCCAGGCCTGGGCTTCCCAATGGGAAGCAGATCCCTGCTGGCGGTTTTCTCAAGGCCGGTTAGATTGATGCTCTGGTATTTCAGCTCCTGTCCAAGAGTCAAAGTGGCCAAAATTCTTTCATTAGCTACCAGACACAAAGGTCACATAGGAAATGGCTTGCGTGGGTATCCATGAAAAATCCCTGATTTGGCAATATCCATGTGCTCGCAGTCTGTGCAGTGAGGAGGAGCCTGGACTGCTTGCAGGAAAACAGGAGGTAAACAGATTCTACACAGGGCACACAGTATTTCATACTGTCACTTGATTATTTACTTTACTTTCAAGAAAGGTTTCAGGATAACCTTTAAAAACTGATAACTAAAAAAAAACAATCACAAAAATGCCAACCCAACCATCTTCCCATCTTAGTTCCAAGACCTCCTTACTCCTGAGTCACTGTCCCTATTATAAATTGAAAATTTTGCCCAAGAAAAGGTGAGATAAGAACCTGTTGCAGCTGGGAATCCCAAAATAAACTGTGAATCTGGGATGGAACAGCTTGCCTTTTTCCTTTGACCTCCCACAAGAGGAATAAAACCCTTTTCCAGAAATTCTTGCAGTGGTGGGGAAAGAGAACAACCTTCCAACAGAGGTTTTAAAGACTTAGTGGGGAACATCCCCACAGCCCAGGGGCAGAGAGCCCAGCAGGGAATCACCAGCTGAGAAAATGCAACAGGTTCAGTCAAGAATTATTGGAGTGAGACACTTTTCACAAAATATTGAGGCTCTTTCGGAAAAGACCCTGTGTTATTTTTCACTCTCTTGCAGCACAAGCATCCAGGATCCCCTTTGCTGCATATTTAGTGAACAGCATCTGCAGCATCTTAATTACAGTAGCTGTTCTCATCTTAATCTCTTGCTGCAGAATAAGGTTAAGTGTAATCTGTCCTAGATTCTTATACAGATGGTTCGTTTCTTAAATACTTGAGAAGAGTTTAGTCGATCTTTAATTCCTTAATCTGGGAACCAAGACCAACCAACATGATTCTGACTTATATTTTAGCAGATTTGACAAGAAAATGTAACACACACACACACACTAACAGGGGTTGATTCCTTTTCAATATTATTTTTTGTTCTAATGGAAGTTGCTGGGGGTGAGAAGATCCACGTGACTCTGCCTTCCTTTCATTAACCCAAATAACTACACAGCATTATGGATAAAGAGCACCTGAATGTCAGAAGAAGCCAGCAAATATCTTCTTCTTTAGCTGAAATATAGGAGTTTCTAAACAGTTCAATAATATAATCAGTAGATTTTTTTTAATCTATAACCAGGTTGCTGGCATTGCCAAAAAACACAAATCCTGATTGGACATAGATTTCCTTTCTGCAAGAAAACTGTGCCTACCCAATTATGATCCTGGCAAGGAACAAACTAAGACACATAATGGCAGTTTTCAGTTTTGGTTCATATTGAAACACAGCTGTGAAAACTAATGTAAAAAATCTTAAACCAGAGTTTTGGTTTTTAATTATTTATCCGAGTCTTGAACCAAACTTCTTGACCTTCACACAGCCCTGAAGAAAATAAAATGGTGGATTTTTCACTCAGACTAAAGGAGTGAAAACCTCAAGGGGTTCACTACACTTTTTCTTGTCTGGTTCAATTTCCCTTTACGAGCTGAGTTGTTCTTTTATTCCCAGTATTGCACCAAGGGAACCCAGCTGATGAGAGCACAGTATCGCCGCTCCACAGTCCCAGTGAGAAGCGATGACAGCCCCCCAAAGCAGCCAGAGGAAGTTTTTTCAGCCTCAGTTCTGAAATGAGAAACACAACCCCAAAATCCTGTGGCAGAGTCAGCCCAGGATGCCACATTCCCAGACGTACAGGCTGCTGTCCAGCACACAGCCCTTCTTTTCCAGAGGAAATAATTGTTCACCTCTTTAAGCTAATAATCACTTCACCATTTTAATTCCCCAGCTCTTGGCTTGTGCTTATGATTTCAAGCTTTGCATTCGGTAAAACCCTAGAGAAAGCTCAAGAAATGAGCTCCCCAATAGTCACTTCTCTTGGTGGGCTCTTCCAGAACAGGCTCTGCCCCTGCTGACCTTTGGCAAACCTCCAGGAAAGGCATTCTGGCACCCTTACCAGCAATCCTGGAAGCTCCACTTGAGAATAATTGAGACGTTTTATTTCCCCTCATATGGAGTGAGGTATTTTCTGGGAGCATTTTAAAAAAACAGCTGTGATGGGCATAGAATCATGGAATTGTTAAGGGTGGAAAAGCCCTCTAAGGCCATCAAGTCCAAATGTAAGAGAAGGAACACTACAAGGAAGATGGAGAGGGACTTCTTATGAGAGCATGTCGTGACAGAGCAAAGAGGAATGGCTTCAGACTGAAAGCCAGCAAGTTTAGATGAGATATTAGGAAGAAATCTTCCCCATGAAGGTGGCGAGGTCCTGGAACAGAGAAGCTGTGGCTGCCCCGTCTCTGGAAGTGTCCAAGGCCAGGTTGGTGACACTTCCAGGGACGGTGACTCCATTGCTTCCCTGGGCACCCTGTGCCAAAGCTTGACAACCCTTTCCATGGAGAACTTGTTCCTAATATCCAACCTAAACCTTCCCTGGCACAACCTGAGGCTGTTTCCTCTGGTTCTGTCACTTGTTACTTCAGAGAAGAGATTTTTTTGCTTCCCTTTGTGATTCCCAGGACTGGAGCCAAACGCTGGGGGATATTTGCACCCACCCTGCAAGGTGAATGAGCCATTTCCCCGAAGCCTCAGCCCCGCATGTATTAAGGCATTGATCCGAGTTAACAATAATCTTTATTTATGTCCTTGATAAATCAGCGGCTCCTCAGGCCCAAGTCTCCCGGCAGGACCCTTCTGGAGCCAGGTCTCCCTGCACAGCCTCTTTGTCACAGCCCCTTCCCCCTGCCCACACTCAACTTCCCCAAGTTCCTAATGTGCCTCTTGGCAAGCAGCAATTTTTCTCCAGGATTATAAATTTCCGCGGTTGCCCTGATCCGGCAGCTGCCGGGCTGCCAGCGCGCCGCGATTGCTCCCCGGTGACACGAGCAGATCGATTTCTCGCCTCGCAGCGCGAGGGCGGATTAACACAGTGATAAATGGCCGGGGATTGATTTGCACTTAATTGACAATTTGGTGAACCTGCTCTAAAACCCCGAGGTTTGGCCCCGGGTAATGGAGAGGGATCGATCCGTGAGGGGAGCGCGGCGCGGGCCGACAGGGGGCGCCAGAGCCTGCGGGACGCTTGGCGGGAAGCCCTGAGGGCGGAGGGGAGGCGGTGCCTTCCCGCCACTCCCGCCTGTGGAGTTACATCCCTGAAATGTTAAAAAAATACGGATATATCACCTTGGGACACGGGAGAGTGGTGATTGTAAAGTCACGGAATGGTTTCGGGTGGAAGGGAGCTTAAAAAGCTCATCCAGGGATGGGGCATCCACAAATTCTCTGGGAAACCTGTGCCAGGGCCTCACCACCCTCACAGAGAATTTCTTCTTAATATCCAATCTAAGCCTACTCTCTTTTTGAAGCCATTCCTCCTTATCCCATCCCATCACTCCAAAAATAAAATAATCTGTCTCCATCTTTCTCGTAGGCTCCCTTCAGTCAAAATTAGTTCACCCAAAGCCTTCTCCAGGCTGAACAATCCCAATTCTCTGCCTTCCCTCGCCCAGCTGCTCTGGGAGTGGTTCCAAACTCATTACCCCTGGCTTTACCTGCAGCATTATGTTTATCTTAAATGTAACATAAACTCCCCTCAGGATCAGTCACCTGATGACTACGGGGCTTTATGGACAAAGCAGGAATGGGATTGCTGGCAGGAGTGAAAGTAAAGGCCAGGGAAGAAGTTAATTAATAAAAACTGTAACCTTCATTTGCCTTTTCTGTCATCTTTTGTTCTTTCCTTCTGTTGTGCCAAATCCCACAGCTTTTACCCAATAGCCCCGCGACACAGTCTGCATTATATGATAAAAGCTCTGTGCAATTCACGACAGTGGAGCAACATTATCCTCCAGTATTTATCTATTATTTATCACAAAGAACTTTAGAGTTGACAAGAGAAGCACTATGGAGTCGACCTGTTGAACAGCTCAATTCAGCCTCATCTTGTATTTGAGGTTTCTGAAGGGCTGCGTAACCGTGTGGCTGTGTCCCAGAGCAAGCATGACCCTGGCATCCCCTGAAGATGTCTGAATTGGGAGTTTTCCCCGTAATTTTTTAATTCCAACTAACCTGAGCTTCAGTTGCAGCAAGAGCATGCACAGCCGCTTCTGCATTTCAGTCTCTGGGTTACAATTGCTACTAAAATAAATTGCAAACAAAGCTAAATCCTTCCTATTGAAGAATCACTTTAGGCTTCACACCTTCTCTTCCTGCTCACACCAGAGCCAGCCTCTCCTGGGAAGCTGGCACAAACTGGTGATGAGTTTCGCTTTCTGAAACAAATGCAGGATTCCAGAAAGGATGAGTCAATAATTTGATGGAGCAGGGCAAATCCTGCATTTCCACAGCCATGTGTGGAACCCCTCTCCCTGGAGCTGCAGAGCTCCTCAAAGTAATGAAAGTTCTGAAAATAATCCCATGAACTGCAGCACACGCTGCCCTTGCAATGGGCTCTGACACTGTAAGGCAGCCCTGCCTTGAGGGCAATCAGAATTTTTCCCAACTCCAGGACTTGTCTCCAGCTCTGCTTCAAACAAGGGTGACCAGTACTGCCAAAAATCTCAATCCACCTTCCCCACAAGGCAGCCTTCTAGATTATTTTGTTACATTGGTTATATAATGGAGCTAGAGAAGCAAATTAATCGCATGGGATCAAGAAAAGATCTTTTTAATGTCACCTGTAGCTCTGTGGCATCTTCGTACTGATTACAGCAAAGGGAAAATAGATTGGAAGCAAAGTCAGAATGCACTGTCAATACATTTCACTGGAAATGAAAAGAGGGGTTTACTGGTTAATTAAGAACCATATCAAAAGGCAGCTGAAATTACATGGAAAGAAAAATTTGAAATTTCTCTGGCCCCAGAATGACCTCCACTCCTGCCTGCAGCTCCCTTTGTATCCCGTTTAGCCAAACCTCTGTGTGTCCCTTGCCTGGAGAAGCAGGAATTAAGCTGGGAGTGCCAGGTAGCAAAATAACCATGGTGGGCATAATAAATGAATGCAGAGTTATAACTCCTAGCATGGAGAGGGTTTAAATAATTGTACGCTCAATGATTTTATCTCCTTGTGCAAGAATCAGGAGGTAAAATAAAACCTGATACTGCTGGAATGAAATAGCATCTTCTGACAATTCCAGCATGGTAAAAGTTGGTGAGTGCTGAGCATTCGTGTTTTAATTATTGGACACACATAAATCATTTATTACACATTGATTTGTTTTTTAAGGATGTTTTGGTAGTGTGAAAATAGCTGGTAATTAACTTGTGATCAGACAGATTTACCTCCTTAGCAAAGCAGGGGAAACACCTGAAAGGTTATGTTTATCAACCATTTCACTTTTAATTCTAAAAACAAGTCCAAAGCTCACAGATTCCTGCTGAAGACATGGAAATTATCTTGTGGAAAGTCATTAAAAAATTGTCAGAATTCTCTCTGTCTGGAAAAAACAAAAATAAAGATTTCAGATTCATAAGAATATGGATTGTGCCTGTGATTTTTATTCGATTCCCAAGCTGCATCCAGAGGAACAGCTAATTGGATACAAGGAGTTCATTAGTTGCTCAGAAAAGCAATGTTGGTAGAAATAGCTGAATCCTGGGCACAGCAGCTTGATCATTTTGCATAATATAACAACACCAAATTCCAAATTCATCCAAAAATGGAATGTTTCTTGCATTAGATGGCTACTACTGGACCTGTTTCAGCTACAGTAAATTTCACTGTTCTCTTTGAGAGTGTTTGGTTGTTCTGGATGGGAATATTTGGGAGAAATTCTGACATCAGTGCCTTTTGTGAGTTCACTTTCTGAAGCTGGAGGTGTGAGGTGCCAGCCTCTAAATTTCTGCATCCGGGAAGAAATATTATTTCTACTTCTGTAACTACTTTCAGGCAAGGATTTCAAATCCCCTGCTAGCCACTGATGGGTTAAACTTCCACTTGGTGGGTACAGAAATATTAATATTCATCATTCTAGGAACAGGAGGTTTTTGAGGAAACAGAACCCACATTTTTCACCTCCCTATCTTCTGCTTCATTCCTGCTGGGAGCAGGTTCAAAATTCAGCATTTTGGGTAAAATCCCAGGTTCACTGAGAACAAGGGCCAGACTTCTGGTTTCACCCAAAGCCTTGAAAGCATGTCAGCTGAGAACTTGTTATATTTACTGCTCTTTTACAATGAAACTCTTAATAAAGGGACTTTCCTCTAAAAACAAGCACGGAGGGACGGAAATGAGCTGCTTTGTGATCAGCCAAGTCAAAGCAGCAAAGGAACCTGGCTGGCTTGGGTTTCTCATTCGGATGCCACTCAATGCCACTGTTATTTCTGAGCACGACGGTGCAGCCAAGTCTGGAAATGGAGGGATTTGGAAAACAACAGGAAGAAATTCCATATCCCCTACCTGTCCTGTGAAATGTTACAGGAGACCCGTGGATAATTATTACCGGCCAATCTGGGTCTGCACCAGGGGATGGAGGGTTAAGCCCAAGTTATTTTGAACAATAGATTTCACTTTATTTTCCTGTTTCCTACTTTGCAGACTTACATTCTGAGGGCTTTACTACTTAATCCCCACTGTAGTAATAAAAATTTTTAATCCTGTGTTTAAAATATGAGATTTACTTGTCAAAATCTGGATATACAGCAGGAATTATAATCGCTGTTGAGCAAAAGCAATTCCGCCCAAGTTCAGGCTGGCGTTTGGGAGAGCCTGGCAGGTGCTTTGTGTCAGCACTGGGGGAATGTGCAGCCTGCAGAGGTCACAGCAGCTTTCCCTGCACGCCAGGGACACAAGTTCACATGCATTTCATAGGCACCAGCTCAGATTCCCCATTTTTCTCTGATTTTGTGTTTTAACCTCCCGATTCTTGCTGGAGTAGCAGCAAGTTTGGCTCCCTCAGCCAGCGCCTGCCAGGCAATTACTACCTGGCAATTAATGAGTAAAACGTTCATCCAAAACAAAAAAGCAGAGCAGGTTTGCCACCCCAGCATCTCACAGGGGCACTGCTCAGCTTTGCACAGACTTGAATTGGAATTTTGGGCACTGATGGCACCAGGAAAGCCATGGAAGCCTCAGCAGGGATCACCTGAGCAGGCTCAGGATGCCCAAACCAGCCAGGCACTGCCCCAAAGGGTCAAGGCTGAACTTCCCCTGAATTAAAGTTTAGATGCTGATAAGGAGCAGATGTGGGATCTAACACAGATTAACGTCCAAGTGCCAGCACTGCCTCTCCAGGAGAGGGAATTCCAGGCTGACCTCTCCACTTTATTATTAAACTTGGAACATATTCCTCGCTGGAACAAAATTTATTTTCCTCACCCAATATTTATTCAGAGAAGATTTGGAATGTGCCACACCTACCAATCTTGTGTTACAATAATATGACAGAAAATATTAAACTCCTTATGTTTTAGTGTGGTGAAATTAATGCCAATATCCCTGAGCTGTTTGCTGGATTCTTAAACAGCTCTAAGCTCTCACACAGGTAACAGATATTGGAACAATTCTGTTTCCAACAAAGGCATCTCCAGGAAAAAGGTGAACAGTGAATTATCAGTGGTAATGCTGGATTTTCTTATGTTTGATTAGTTTTGAGACAATAAGCTGGGAGTGCTGTATTCATCCCAGTGCCACCATTCCCTGTATTAATCTTCCCCCCCAGCTGGGGAAAAAGAGAAGTTACTCTTCGGATTTTTTTTCTTTAAATGCAAAACCTTCCACTTTGGTAATTGTGCCGTTCCCTTTGCATTTTTGCAGCTCATCTCTCATATTAATTTTAAAAATTTGGCACTAGGAGAGGAACATACAATGAGCCAGCTTGTGGCAGGGAAGGGTTGTTACTCCAGGGTGTTTTCCCTGTTATTTCAGCATTGCTTTGAGATTGTTTCTAACCAACAGCCCTTTGTCTTGTTCCATGGCAAGAACGCTTTCCCTCCCTGGCTAAAGGAAGGTTTAAATCTCCATGAGGAAAAGAAGACCTAGGAATAGTGATTATTTTTTCGTAATGGAAAATTATAACTATCAACTAAATCATCCTTCATGCTAGACATGACAGACTTAAGCACTTTGAAATGATTGATTTTTAAATGATATTATGATTCCATGGTTGAAGCAGTAATACTCTTTGCTTCTGCAGACCCTGTGTATCATCCTATTCCTTACCCAGCGGAGACACCATTAAGTAGCAATTTGGGACATTTATGGCTGGAGATGGAGATAAAATCACATTATTTTAGTTGAACAATGCCCACGTGTCTCTGCCACACCAGGTCACGTGTGCTACCCAGGGCTGGCTTTACCCAGGACGTGGTGCTGCCCTGCTTTTTTCTGTTTGCCTCAGAACTGCTCCAGTGTCCTCTTTCTGGCCAGAAATGAGGACACCGCTGCTGGATGGGCCACCCAAATCCCACCTGCAGCCAGCCCTGCCTTTCACCCTGGTGGCTAAACCACCTCTTTGTTCAGGAAAAGAAGATCTTCAAGGAACACATCATCCATGTTAAAATGCAATCAGCCCTCAGCCAAATATCATCTCACTTGGTTATCCTGGCTTGAAAACCTGTGCTGCACAATCAGTTCTGGGTTCCAGCTCCAGCAGCTGGATAAAATCAAGATATTCTCTCTGCCTCGTTGGACCCAGCACAGACTCCCTTCCCGGCACATCTTTGTCCAAACACTGTGACCTAAACTGCAACAAATGGAGCCAACCTTTCCATCAAGAAAGGCTTAATTTATTGCGAGCAAAGAACAACAAATCACAGCCCCTCAGATTTATGGCCCCCAGGATCTGAATTGACCATACAGCACAGCAGCCTTTCCAGCACTCTAGTCATTTCTTTAATAAAGTTGAAAATATCAAATCTGCATGCATGCAGAGCCACCCCATCTGAATTTTATGTAAAGTGCACAATAAGTTTATGGATGGTAGTAACGTATTACTCCTTGTAATTTCATTATGTAAAAAGACACAGTTGGGATCTCTTAGGCCCCTATTTCAACATTTATGAATTAAATAACAGAATGTATGCAAGACTGGAATTGGAGAACAACGTTTTCCAACAGGCAGAATTGATGGGGAAGGGTTCTCAGTATTTTATGAGGCTGTAACAAACTCTTTGCTGCCTAATTGGAGAGAATCTGACAGAGAGTAAGTTAAAAAACAACAAAGGAAAGCAGAAATCTGTCGAGATGGGGACAAAGCAAGACTTAGTGCAAATTTAGGACCTTGGAACAAACCCACCCTGAACTGCGGGTAGTTCTAGGATCAGACTTGGGTGCAAACTCTAGGACTGGTGTGTGTCAGCAGGAGAGCTGGGAATGCCTGTGGTTCCAGGGGGTCAGTTCAGGAGACCTGAAGGTTTCTCCAGCAGCTGTGTGGACAAGCCTTTGCTGTATCTCATCAAACTATAAAAATCTGTTCATGCCCTGGGTCTGTTCCTCCCCTCACCCCCAGAGATCTGTGTTTAATTTCATTAAAAGTTCAATAGTTTGGTCACAGCGGCTGTACAAGCAGGGAAGGAAAAGCCTCGAGTAAATTCTGGATTTCTGATGGTATGCATGGGACATCTGATGCCCTGAGTTAAGTAAACCCTAACCTGTTTGGGCAATACCTTTTGGTCCATAGAAATGCCATTATTTAGACGATCACAATCGATAAATTGGATTTTGCTTTTGCAAGTGAAAGGGCTGTTATTTTTCATACAGTTTGTCAATAGGCTCCAGGTTAGGAGATATATGAAAGATATTCTACACAGGCCAGAGAGTTATGAGCTCTCAGGCAGATGAATTATTTAAGTTCTTTTCACTTCTATAAAAAAATAAATACAGAGATGGCCAAAACAGATGCCATAAATTGTGGGTTTGATGTAGGATTTCCATCTTTCCTTGTCTGTTCTAAAAAGCCTGGGTCCTTTGTGCTGAAAATCCTTTTACCATTTGCATCCGTGCAGTGAAAGACATTAATATACACTGAAATAGTGTCCTGTGAGCTGGGCTTGCAGGTGAAGACTTACTGCTCTTACAGCTGCTGGGTCACCCTGGGAACTGGAGCAGCCAAGGACATTTCATTCCCTCCTGCTTCTCTCTCCCAGCTCCAGTCCCAGGAAAAGGAAAGAGGGCACAGGAACCTCCATTTTTTCTGGTATCCCAGTAATTCCTGCCTTTCTGCCAGCCTGGCATTTTCCTGTCCCCATGAGCTACCGTAAAGAAACCTCAAAGGAAACTGTAATCCATTGCAAAAAACCCCAAATTATTTGAGAATACAAGAAACCCTGTGTGATCTGGACAGAGAGCTCCAGTGGTTTGAAATTTGTCTTCCAACCTGCCCCTTCTCTTTGCCCCCAGTGTCTCTCTAAGCCTCACACCCCAATTCAGCAGAATTCCTGCCCTGACACGATCCATTATTTAATCTTAATGCACTCTACATACCTCCTCAGCATGTTCAATACCTATATTTTCATTTACAGGTGTGCTCTCAAGAGCCGGGACGGAGAACAGGGCCTCTCTGCTGCCAGATGCTGCAGGGATGTTGAAGCAGAAGGGGAATTCTCACATCCAATCTCATGTATTAGGATATTGGTTCCTTTCCCCCACCAGCACATGCTTGGAGCACTCTAAGCCAGCCAGCTCTGCCCTTGCTGTTTCCTCACCCAATCCACTCTAGTTAAATACCTTTTTCATAAGGAGTTTTAAATTATAAGTCCAAATGAGGCCAATAAATTATACTTCATAAAATCCTGTGCACATCATTCCCTCGCAGAAAAGGCTCCAAAGAAATATTTTCCATGCCACCACCTATGTTCCCATCCCTTTGCAATATAACATTTATTCTAATATTAAAATGGCAGCTGCTCTATAAATTGTGAATCATTAGCACTCTTCATTGATTTTTCCCTTGCAGCCTGCAACCCTGGGCAGCGACTGCGTGTGAATATCAGTCTATTGGATTGAGATTCATATCCTATTTGAGGGTCAAAGACCGGGACCTCGTGAGCTTGAACTTCTATCAGCCTAAAGCTGATCAATACCTGGAGATGTATTTGATCCTGGCTGCTAGCACAGATTAAGTGGCCATAAATACAATCAAAAACCTGAGGCTGCTGGGGGCAAGCGGCCAGGGAGTGGGAGCTCAGGTGCAGAGGTGCCAGCTCCAGTGGGATTTCTGGGAACAGGGACAAACCTGCAGGGCTGGGTGCTGTAATTTTAAGGCTCAGCCCAGCGTGCAGCTGATGGAGGAAGAACAGGGAATTTGCAGCAGAGGCAGCGTTATTTTCCACGATGTTCCTGTTGGGCATGGGACCACTTCAAGGTGTCCCAGGAGGTGAGGGGAGTGCTCCTGACATGGATCAAAACCAGCTGCACAACCACTGCTCAGCCTGGCACCGACACCACGAGTGGAAGCACCAGGAGGATTAATTGAAAAACATCAAATAAGTTCCTTTTCTTCCCGTGTCCCTTCTCCCCCTCTATCTCCAAGTGAAACTTTAAATATATGATTAAAATGACCTATTAAAGAGAAGAGACGCATTCCATTTGACTATATTAATGGTAATTCTCTGCTGGCTGAGGAAGGAAAAAATCCATAATCATAAGCCTTATTAAAGAACAATATCCTTCGAGGGCTTATTGTTTTCCCCTTAAGAGAGTGCGAAGCCTTGAAAAATAGACATAGAAACAGAGAGGAATAGAGACACTGTGCTGCACTGCTCCAGACACCACGGCACTCAGGGAAATTACCTCCCTATTTTTAGGCATGTTTACAACAGGCCTCTTTGCAGTATTACCTTTGATCTTAAACTCTAATTTAAAGTATTCTTTGAAACACTTGGGAGATCCAGAGGGGAAATAATTAGAAGTGGCAGGGAGTCTGAAAAAGCAGGAGACCCTTCTCTGCAGCAGGTGGCTCTAAGATGGGGTGGAGGATGTAACCCTGGACAGGCAGAAAGGGCACAAATGTGGAGGGACCGGTGACACCATCGGGGCACCTGCGGGATGCAGCTCCCTCCACCAGCAGCCCTTGGTGCTGGTTTTAGGAGGGAAGCCTCTCTCTGGCTACAATCAAACACAAGCTGGTGTTTTTATTTACACGATTTCGTGTCCTTGCAGTGTCCTTGGGGGAAGAGACTTCATTATCATAAAGAATATGTTTTTATTCCGCTACATAAGTACTACTTATTATAGTCTCATATATTTTCTGACACTACCAAGGGGTCTTTATTGTTGTACATCAAGGTCACTGACAAGTAATATATTCAATCTATTAAGTTATTAGGGAGATAAATAATTTGGATGCAGGCTGAACTCTGAACTTTTACCTTTTCCCCTGACAGCCGGGTAGTTTCTTGGCGTTCATACTAATCTCAGCTCTGCTTGAATAGTAATTCCATTAGGGTTATGGCTGCAGCTATACATATGCAATGACCTCAAACACAATTTCTTTATGGACATGGGCAATAGGAATATTAAAATTTTAAGCCAAAGAGGATGTAATGTAACTTTACATTATTTATTGTAGACACAAATCCTTTATAATATTAAAGGATAAAGAATTAATAAAAGAAAGATCCCATAAACAATCCACGAAGTCAAACGTAGTTCTTGATTTAATGCAATTGCTTTTTAGTGTCTTCTGGTTACAGACTTACACTTCATTAAAAAAAATCTAGTCAAGAGTCAGGAGCATCCTGGTAACTCCGTGGTCCCTGGGTGGTTTGGAAAGCAGCTTTAACCCTCTGGTTCTGCTTGTGGTGATCTGCCCAGGGATGGTCACAAGCCAAGGAGTGGATAGGCTTAATCCCGAGTTATTACAGTTATTTTAGTCCCTGAAACCAGGACTAACTGGTTATTTTGGTCCCTGAAACCGGGACCTCAGCACCTGCTAAGTAAAATATCACTCTCTGTGAGACCACACAGGCCAGGACAGCTTGGGATTGGCTTTAACCTGATCAGCCCCCAGGAAAACCACCAGGAAAACCACCACTGTTAACCAAGCTGGATTATTTTCCAGAGGGAGGAGTAGCTGTGTGATCCTGCCTCTAATTGTCCAGGGAGATGTTTTATTCCTGCTGCTGAGGACAGAAGTCAAACCCATCTGGGGTGTAACACCGCCGCAGTCAGAGTTCAAGCACTTCTTTTCACATTCTCCATTCTCGCTGCTTCTTTCCCCCTCCTCCCTCATTCATCATCCCCTGCCCACGCCCTTTCACCACTCCTCAGGGTCTTCTTCCGACTGGGAAATCTCTCAGGGGCTCAGAGTAAGTTGTTCCCCAGGCACCTGCAGCCCCCAGCCCACTCTTCCTGGGGACCTGGGCACAAAACAACCCCCCCAGCACCCATCCCATACAGAGTTTTGCCCACAGGTAATGTTTTTGTGTGATGTTTTCACTCTACCATGTGCCTATAAATCAGCTTGATCCAAATTTGAGGTTTTTCTCAATTTTCTTATTTTTTTGGTTGTGCTTGCTGGGCATTTGGGCTGCTCCAGCTCTGCCCCAAGCTTTTGTAACGCAATAAGCAAAATTCACTTTACATCACCACTTCTAAACCCAATTTCCCACACGTTAATTTAGATTTAATAGAACTATTGCTGATTAAATAATTACCTATTAATTGTAATAGTGAATTGGGGTTTACTTAGCTTGAGAGAAGAGCTTTTAAGTGGTTAGACTTAGATAGTGAGGCTGTCCTGCCCAGCAGGGCTGGTGACCTGTTCTGGAGTGGGCACAAAGCCAAGCAGAGTGAGGAGCTCTGGGACTCTCCCCCAGCAGCTGCTCCCTTCCCCAAGTCTGCTGTTCAATAAATTCATGATGGATGGGTCTGTCAGGTGGGCACGGCCCCAAAGAACACCACTGAATTCTCTGGATGATCCCAGGAACTGTGCTTGGCCCTTCCAAATGAGCATTCTGGCTTGAGGAGGGGTCTCTCCAGGCAGGGTGGGCTGGGATATTCCTGCAGCAGCCTGGGGAGCACAACCCCCTTCTGTCCAGGGAGGGCCACATGAGGGTTTAGCTCTGCTGCTGCAAATCAAACGAATGACATGGATTTGTGGCCTATCATCTTGACAGCCTCCTTTAAACTGCTTATTTTAAAACAGGATAAACAGAGGATTAATAACCTTGCAGAACACAGAGAGCTTGGTTCCTCCCAGGGAAGCCTCTGTAACATCCCTCCCCGGCAGCTGGGTGAGGATCTCACCCCCCTCCTGCCCTGCACCCTGGAAATTGTGTCCCCAAGACTGAGCTGTGCCCCCTCGGTCTGCAAAAATAATTCAGGATACACCCCTGACTCAGTTACAGGAATAAGGTGGTACTGCTTATTTAGGGGGGAACAGGTCTGTGGAGTAAATCTGAATATTTTCTTAATCATCAAAATAAAATAATTTCAAGGTCAACTCATGTTCCAACACTGAGGAAAAGTCTGCTCCCCGAACCCCTCATTCAAGCTGGATAGAAATGCTCTTTCAAAACGTACCTGCAAGTTAGAGCTGCTGAAAAATTCACAGATTCCTCCCAATAAACACAAACACACTTGTATTTACAAGGGAGTAGCTACACCGAGCAGCACCGAGGGGATTTTATCCAAGTCCTCCTGTCCCTCAGTCATTTCAGGGCAGATTTTCCATTCAGTGCTGCTGGACAGCCCCACGGCTGGAAGGGTGAGCAGGGAGCACCGGGAAGGTCCCTTTCACACTTCTGCAAGACCTCGCTGACTTGAAAATGCCACATTTGCAGCAAAGCAGCAGCACATCTAATAAATCACATCTGCACGCTGCTTTATTCACAGGCACTGACAGTTTAGGATTGACGACACCCAGGGCAACCTAATGTCAAGCACTCCTAATGAAAACTATCCCATTTTGCTCCAGTAGCAGCAGCTGCCAACAGACATAATCTACTGGCATATGGAGAAGGCCATGCTAATCCCTGCAAGGTCATTAACAAGAGGGTGAAAATTACATGCAAAGCACCAGCTGTGGCATCCCCGCTGCCTCACACTTGCTGTAGCAGGGGCAGCAGAGGTGAAAAATGCGGCTCTGCCTCGGCAGGCTGAGAGTTCTGCTAGAGCAGAGTTATTTCCCCCCTTCCTTCCCCAAAGCCGGGCTCAGCGCTGCTGAAATTCTTCCTGTGCAGGGGAGCCGGGGCCCTTTCCAGTGTCACCTGTTCTCCCAGGAGAGATGGACTCCGGGGTGGCTGGAGCACACGGGAGAACAAGGGGCAGGACCGTGTCCCACCTTTGACAGCCTGGCACTGTTTTCCTCAGTGGAACAGATGCAAAGAGCATTTTAGACCCATTTTTCCAAGCAAAACCACCAAAATATGGTGCTGGGGACACAGTTTAGTGGTGGACCTGGCAGTGTTGGGTTCATGGTTGGGCTCGATGGTCTTAGAAGGATTTTTTTTCCCCCCCCACAGAGCTCCAAATTCCCTCCCAGTAGTGAGGACATTCACGACACGGACAAGGGGAAGCAAAATCTCCAACCTGTCTTTCCTCCAACCCCTAATCCACAAACAAGGCCCCTGTCACTCCAGGCTCACCTCAGGTTTGTACATTCGAACACTTACATGCACATGAGCTCTGCTTCCATAATCCCAAACTCCCTCCCGAAGAATATCCTACCCCCATATTTACATGAGAATTCAGGGTCCCAGTCTGTCTTTCCATTAAATCACGCAAACATTTTTATAAGCCATAAATCAAAAAGTCTGTTAAAACCCCTCAGCAACGACTACCTAAAACAAATCTTCTCCAATTTAAATCCCAGCCTGCATAACGATCAATCCCATAAACCCCATAATTGTTAACATTACTTTGGGTAACGTTTAAAAACATTAATTTCAAAAAATGTAATAGGAGAAAAGCTCTTTAAATCGGCAAAAAGATAAATGGTCGCCAGCAGCGTGACCTTTCCCCATACCACAGTGACATTGAATCATTTTAAAGTTATTTACATTTTCATTCTTCCCCGGAAAAATGTTGACAAGGCTTTCACCGACCATAATGGATACACAGCAACATCTGTGGGAAGTGGAACTGCATCGAGAGCCCTTCCTCGATTCCTCGTCACACCAAGCAGCGTTAATTAACAAGGGAGAGATGACTGCAGAGCGAGCTGGCTGAGCTTGGGAGGTGCCACAGCTCCCCAAAACCTAAGAGGGGTTTAACCACCAGTGTCATCCTGCCTCAAGCCCCTGTGCCTTCAATTCTGCTTTTCCAAGGTGAATCTGAGCCTTCAAGAGCCATCCTTGATATTCCTGCTGCCCCTTCCAGCCCGGGCATCCCAGCCCTGTGCCCACAGCCCGCTGGGCACAGCTGTGCCAAGGCTCCCCACGCTGCAACGCGAGCCCTGCCTGGCCTGTTCTAATATTAATGACAAGTAATGTGTCAGCCCCAGAGCCACGGAGCGATCGCGTTCCAGCAGCGCTGCACCCCCAGGGGTGACACGGGCTCACCTGGCCTCCGGGGTCATGCAAGGGACCAGCACAGGTGCCCGGGCACAGGGACACGTCCTGGGGCTGCCCATCGTGGGCTGCTGCTTTGGGGTGATCCTGGGGACAGCTCCTGCAAATGTTGTCACTGAGGGGTGGCCCAGCACTCGCTGCATCCCTGTGCTTGCTCCAAACACTTCAACTCGCACGCAGGACAAACCCTCATAATGAAGTGGGACAGAAATATCCCACCTGATCAAATCATGTCAATTAGCGCTCATCTGAGTTAATGAGATGTTTCAACTCACACAAGGGAATTTATTTCGGAACGTAATGATTTTTCTGTTGGCAAATCTAGCGATGAAAACCTGCACAAATCTGAATTTCAGTGGAGCTGGGCTCCAGCCTGGCTCGGGGTGGTTGTGCTGCCCTGGTGCTGTGGCGTGGCAAATATCAGCATCCCACAATTAGCATGCAGCTTATTAATCCCTGCAAAGAAATGAGCCTGGTCCTCCAGTCCAGAAAAACACTTGGGGGACCAATTCTTTATTTCTGAGTGTATGATTAGTACAAATTAAAACCAGAATAAGTTTTAATTTTGCCACATCAAGCAGGTTCATCAAAACACCCTTAACCCCCAGAGTGAAATCCCAATAAAGGCGTAACAAGGGGATGTTTCAACTAGAATGATTAGGATAGTCCAGGAAAATTAATTTTGAAGTTCATGGCAGTCTCCTGTCAGAAAGAGGCCGCAGTGAGGAGGGAATGCTCAGGAAATGAAAATGAAAAGGCTGTGCTAAGTACTGCTGGTGGCAAGGACCAGGCAGGACCTGGCGCTGCTCCTCCTCAAACACTCTCGTAAAAGAATCACATCCTATGAAGCCAATCCAACATCGTACACTCAACAACTGGAGCCCAAACACCGAGCTCTGCTGCCCAAATCCTCCCTCCTTTGCCAAAGGCTCCCTGTGGCTCTGATTTGGGCTGCTCAGAGCCACCGGAGCAGGTGCTGCTGGAGAGGGGCCCTGGGGGCTGCGCATTGACCGACACAAACGGGGCACCGAGGACAGCACGGGATGTTCAACTTCCCAAAAAGCACGGCCCAAACCCAGCTCTCTTCAATGCTGCTGCCTTCTGCCAGCCTGGCTCTGCCCAGCACACACAGCCTGGCTCTGCTCTGCGAGCCCACAAACGCCACCTGGGCTGGGGGCCACCACAAGCACCACCTGGGCTGGGGGGCCACCACAAGCACCACCTGGGCTGGGGGGCCACCACAAGCACCACCTGGGCTGGGGGGCCACCACAAGCACCACCTGGGCTGGGGGGCCTTCATCCCACTGGGCTGGGGGGCCTTTGTCCTCTGCACCCAGGGGTGGTTCTGATGCAGTGACACCCAGTGCTCAGCCCTTCCCTTCTGCACACACAGACACAGCTGGGCTGGTCCCTCTACGTGTCAGGACCCTCCTGTCCCCAGCACAGAGGTCCCCAGAGATGAGGCAGCAGCAGTCCCAGAGCAGGGCTCCCTCCAGGAACAGAGAAGCAGGAATTTCAGCATCCAGTCTCCAGATAATATCATAACTCCTTTCAAACTATAATTCACATTTGAGGAAACAAAACAAAGCCTGACAAATCCTAGTACAAGCTGCAGCAAACAGTGGGAAAAGCAGCCACAGCTCAGTGTTGGGTGGCCTCAGAAAAAGGAACCAGCAAACAAGTCCAGCCTCTCAAACCAGGCTGTGTTGAAGTAAAGGCTTGTCCTATAGCAAGCTGAGATCATCTGAGCTTCAGGTTTGGTTTTTTTTTCATTTGAGAAAAGAATCCCATGTTGGGAAGCAACCTCCCTATCTGCTTCATTTATGGTGCACACAAATGCCAGGACAGATCCTGGGGAAACACCAAGCCCCATGTCCTGAGATGAAATCAACCCCACACCTCACGGTTTTGCAGCAACCTCTCCCAAACACCACCAGCACAACTGACCTTCAGTCCAGAGGGAAGGCTCAGTCCCAGGAGCCACATGGTCCACAGAGAGTGACCCCATAATGCTTGGGGGGAGTTGGGAACCAGCAAGAAAACAGCCCTGGCTAAGGGGAGCCATTAAATAACTCCCCTCTGGCCTCACCTGAGAGCCCAGGTGGGCCTGGACGAGGCCCATCCCTCTTTCCAGGCAGATTTGAGGAAATCAGCTGTTTCGAGTAGAAATCAGCCTTCCACCCCAAACCCTGCCGGCCCTGGGGGGGTGTGTGTGGGAGGCAGGCCCTGTCCCAGCACTTCCTTTCCCTCCTGTGCTTTCATTCTGTTCCCTGCCCCTGATTTTCCCCACCACGGGCGAGGGGAGCCCGGCCTCGCACCCCATCCCTGCTGTTAATAAATATTCCAGTGTGCTGTTTCCATAGATTGGGAACAACATCCTCCCTCGGCAAAACAGAAGTGATTCCTGAATTAATTTAGATTTCCCGCTGCCTTGTTAGACCAGCTGGATATGGCACGCTTCATCTTCCCTGCAAACAGTGCCGCCGTCCCTGGGGGACACTCAGCACTTTATAAACCTGTCAAGCCCTTAAAGGCGGTGACCGTGAGGCTTCACAACAAAACGTGGGGAGGTTTATGGCCACACACACACCAGCCAGCCCCAGAGAGGAGCTCCAGCACGCATGGGTTGGGAGCTGAGGGGATGTTGTTTTGTGCTGTGCTTTCATTTAAAAGCAAGCAAGNGTTGTTTTTTTTTATTAAAAAAAAAAAAAAAAAAAAAAAAAAAAAAAAAAAAAAAAAAAAGAAAAAAGAAAAAAGCGCTGCGTGATTTATTTTAAAGCATCCAAGCTGCCGCAGCCCGCGATGCTTGGAGAGCGTGTGTATCTACATGGGAAATGGGAGATTGTCTCCAAAGTCATTTGCATTCATTCCCCTCGCTGCCTCCTCCGTGCAGGGAGGGTTTTTAAAAGGCCTTATCCTGCAAATGCCTAAATACCTGCAACTTGTGCAGAAATCCCGACTTTGGGGTGCAGAACACCTGATCGAGCTGATTTTTATTTAGAAAACATATTGTTCTGCCAGTTCCCCCCTCCAGCGTTGATTTATTTCTTTACTCCTCTTAGACCAGCTTCATAAAATATTTTTTTACCCAAACAGCGTTTTTCAGCATCTCTGTGACCTGCTCAGGCCGGGCGCTCCCCGAGCTCCGGGCAGAGCAGCCCTGGCAGATCCCCCGGGATGCTCCCCCTGCTCGGGGCTGTGCCCATCCCCGGAGCGTGGGGACACCGGGGTTTGGGCTCCGGGCTCGGCTCGGTCCCTGGAGCCGCGCTCAGCTGCCGGACGCTGGCTGGCTCCCAGCTGGAGGGGCTGCCAGCCCCCGGCCACTCCGCTGTCCCCTCGCTGTCGCCACCCGGCCGTTTGCTCAGCCTGACGAGTCGGCATCTGACGGAGCCGCTGCCGTTTGGGTCCCTCAGGGATTATGAGACGACTGCAGCAGGTCCCAGCTATTCTCTGCAGCCCAGCGTGTTGTTGCTTCATTAAACGCCAAATTGTTACATTAATTCTAACTGCCCTGTAGAGATGTCGCTGTCAGGAGTGATTTACTCGCCTCCAGCTGACTCGGAGCCGTTCTCCGGGCTCTGCGGAGGCGCTGGGAGAGGCAAGGACCTGGCTGGGAGAGGGGTGCAGGACTTGTGTCCAGGCAGACACTGCGGCCAGGGGCTCTGCCCTCCCTGGAGAGACAGGGTCACACTCCAGCCCTCAGTGGGAGAATCACCAGGGAGCTAAAAAGGTGTGGAGGTTGCTTTGGACTCAGCTGTGAACGGCTGGTGAGACAGGTTTGCTGTTTACAGGCAGCATCTTTGCTGGAATATTTACTGAGACCAAATCTCCAGGATCTCCTTCCTCCTCCCCGCTGCAGGAGGAGGATCCCGAGGTTTTCCTGCCTTGTTCCCGAGGAGCAGGATTTGGGCAGGGGAGGAGAGGTGGGACGTGAGGGCAGAGGGGACAGCTTTGCTCAGATGCTCTGACACACCTGGAGAAGCCACCAGAGGGGACCTGAGGATGAGCTGGGCCTGTCCGCCTTCCCTGCTCCCCGTGGATGAGGGGTGTCACCTGGCCCACACCCCCAGAGGGGCTCTGGGGTCCCCAAGCTCTGTCCCCAAGCTCTCAGCCCCCTTTTGTCACCTCCTACCCTGGATCAGTCTGGAGAGGAGAGGAGGTGTCTGTGCCCTGGGCACGAGGGATTTGGTTTCATTGGCCTCACACGGGAAATCTGAATAAGAAAAAAATAAGCTGCTTCTGCTATTTTACGTAAAATCTAAGCATTTCTGTGGGGAACAAAAGTTTGAGCACAAAGGTGAATATATTTTAAAAAAAATATTAAGACAGTAGATTTTCCTCACTGAGAAGATAAAAAATTTCCTGTCTCCCATGTCAGGCACTGCCAGAAATCAGTGGAGGTCGTAAAGGCACCTGCAAATTGAGAAGTGCAAACCCCTTCCTAATTCTGGGTTTACGAGCTGTCACTCAGCCGGACCGGGTTAGTTTTATTTGCCTCTTCCAAATTGGTTTTCTTTTTAACGGGAAGGAAGCATTTATATTAATGGAATCCTTGAGCCTCGGCCCTGAAAGGAGAGGCTGAAACGCAATCCCTGAATTTGAGCTCGGGGCACTCGGGGAGCTCTTCTCCCGTTCAGAGCAGCCCCGCTCTGCCTCTCAGAGCAAAGCACAAAGGCACCGGGGGAGATTTGCATTTCTCCCTTCCTTAAATTCAGCCATCCCCTGGGAATTCCCGGGGGAGAGGAACGACAGCGCTCGGAATTTACTGGGAGGGAAACGATGAAAAAAATATCTGTAAAACACAGATTCATTACTACGGTTATTAGTCTGGTTTTTATAACATCATTATCCTAAAATCAACTGCATTTCTGTTGTTATTTCTTAATTGTTAGGAAATAAGGGTGTTTAAAAGTGTTTTTTTAGTCTTTTATAAAAAAATATTATGAATACTTGAACTGCCAAAATATTTTGATGCGAAACATTTGCTCAGATTTGGTGTTTCTAGACCCAGAGTCCTTGAAAGTACAAACTGTTCTTTTCTCTTTAGGTGGAGCTCTGCAATCTGCTTGTTTCAAATCCCATACTTCTCTATTTACTCCATAAATTTCAGTCAGAAATGTCCCGGTGATGCAAGCACGGGCTGGCAGCAACAGTTGTCTCGTTACTGCTCACTTCTGGAGGAGGGAGGAGAGGCTGCCGAGCTCAGCTCTGGGCTCGGACTCGGGAGATCAGACCTGAAGGAAGCAAATTTTTGCCTGGGGTTTCTCCCATCGCTGCCGTGGCTCTTGGAGAGGGTGTCCTGAGAGAAAAGAGGGAATTTCTCCTTTGGGTGAGCAATTCGTCCTTAAGGCAATGACCATGGACCTGCTCTATATCCTTATCTGGATGTAGATTTGTGTGTTAAAAAAATTTCATATATATATATATATATGCATATGTTTGGCCAGACTGACTCCTTCAGGGATTTTTTTCCTTTTCTTTCTGATTTCTCTTTGAAATATTTCAATTTTTGCGTTTCACAATCACAACTTTCTGCTTACAGACAACACCAGACCGTATTTCCTGTTGCTTTATCAGCCCCACCACCTTTGCCACAAATGCTGAAAAATAACAATGATCCATTAAAAATCTGATCAAAGCCAGGGCAATTCTGTTCAGAGATCCCAAGGACTGCCAGCCTCCCACGTCCTCATTTTTTTGTTATTTCAAAGCATTTCCACATCAGTGAGTTTGCTCCTGTATGGAAAAGGAAGGGAATATTTCAACCCTTTTTTGAACCGTGGCATCCAGTTTGAAGAGCTTTTACTCTTCGATTCAGGGTTTTTATTCACTGATGCTGATGCGAATTTAGCGAAAGACTGTTTAAAGTTTAGCTGACAAATTTATTTATAACCTTGAAGTATTTGATCATCAGAGAGAAAGCGAGAATATAAATAAAAGACACTGGACATCCACATAATCTACAGTTAATTCCATCATTTTTACAGATAACAATATACACATTGTCTTGCCTTTCCTCGCGAGCAGCTCGCACGATATCCGTGGAAATACAGAAATTCCTGGAGCAGGGAACAGCCCCAGGGAAGGGGCTGCTCGCTCCAGCAGCGCCTGGGGAATGGCTCCTCCTAACCCAGCCCGACCCCCCGAGAAGGTATTTTGGCAACAAGACATCAGGGTGGGTTTTGAGACACTTTGCAGTAAAACTGATGCAAAGAAACGTGAAGGAAAAGCGTGAGATCTGCGACCCAGAGCCACCAGTGTCCCCGGGTCAAGAAAATTCACCTCTTGACCCCGTGATGAACGTGGAATTACTCGGTAATAAATACATCTATTCACGGTTTAATGCTTATATGGAAGAGTCAAACTAGCAAGCTACAAATCAAAAAGGGGAGAAGCAGAATTAACAAATTATTCTCATTTTACAAAGGAAGAGGGCTGTCGATAAACGATTGGCATATTAAAGAGCATTTCGTTTTAGAAAAGTGAATGTAAATTCAAAATAAACCGAAACATACCGCGTCGGTGCGCTTTTAAAAAATCTGCTGGAAGAACACAGACGTTTCCTACCATGGATTTCTGAAGTGATTCACTATGAACATTTCTCCTATAGAAATATAGACATTGTCACAACTTTCACCGTGGATGAGGACTTTATTTCCCCTTAGAAATGGTTCGGTGCGGATGGGTGATGGAGCAAGTCCGTGCTTAGGAGGACGCACTGACCACGGAACGCGAAACACCTCCGGTCAGATCTGTAAAGCACAAGTCTTGGTGTTGGGTGAAGACACGAAAACCACTTTGCTTTGGATGCTCCGGGTGCCAGCGGTTGCACTGCCAGGGCCTTTGTCCGCCATCCTCTGCCAGGGCCATCCCGAAATCCTCTCTGCTCCCTGTGGGTCACACTCCTGCCCCGCTCGGCACTCACGGCTCGTCCCTCTGTCCTTCCCAAGAGCAGGAGGCATCAACAGCACCGAGTCCTGTCCCTTCCCACTGCCCGGGGGTGGCCCCTGTATCAAAACTGAGCGTGGTCGACCTCATCGAGCCACGAGGCCGGGCTGGCCGGGAAATCGGGGTACCCCCCGCTGCTGCCGGTGGAGAGGTCGGAGCTGGGTCCGTTGCCGGCCAGGACCCTCATGGATGGGGGCACCCCTTGTCCGCTCTGTCCCATGATGCCCAGGCCGCCGTCGGGGTAAACCAAGCTGGAGATTAAGGGCTGGTGGCCTGGCAGCGCTTGCAGGGCGGCCGGCGACGGGGGGATCCCGTAGGGGCTGGAGGATCGCAGGTCGTGGTACTGGTCCTGGGCCGGGATCCCGCCGTGCTCCAGCGCGAAGCTCCCGTTGGATCCCGCCTGCCGCCCCAGCGCCGGCGACGCTTCACTGAGGTTGCTGTAAATCCCATTGGAATGGCTCATGTCCGACATGGAGGGCTCGTCTGCAAGGGAAACGGGCTGGTGTTACTGGGGGAGTGATGGTCAGGGCTGGACTGGTGTTACTGGGGAGCAATGGTCAGGGCTGAACTCGTGTTACTGGGGAGCAATGGTCAGGGCTGGACTGGTGTTACTGGGGGAGCAATGGCCAGGGCTGGACTGGTGTTACTGGGGGAGCGATGACCAGAGCTGGACTGGTGTTACTGGGGAGCAATGGTCAGGGCTGGACTGGTGTTACTGGGGGAGCGATGGTCAGGGCTTAACTGGTGTTACTGGGGAGCAATGGTCAGGACTGGACTGGTTTTACTGGGGGAGCAATGGTCAGGGCTGGAGTGCACTGGTTTTACTGGGAGAACAGCAACCACCCTGCAACACCTGGGTATAAATAGATTAAAAGTCTGGGAGCTGAGCTCTTCCCCTTGTAATTCCTCATTATTCCCATCCTTGTTGACAGATCTGCACAGGCAGCCGCGGGATTATTAATTTTTCCAAGCACAAACATCTAATACATCTTGGATTTTAAGAAATATGCGTGAAAAGTACATATTAAAATATAAGATTGTGATTTTAAAAATAATCCTTTAAAAGGAAAGTGAGCGCGATGTCTTTCGACCTTTTGCCTCTATTTGGTTTTAAGATTTATCTTGAATTTTGATATCACTTTTTTTTTTTTATATCACTACCTGAACCAATGTAAGATAAATTCCCCATTGCTCAGGAAAAGAGATATTAAATGAAGATATTTGTCTGCTCAGGAACAGGCTATTGAAATCACAGAATATATTTGCATGACTTAAAAACACTCCTGAAAAACAAGCAATATTTTTTAAGTTCCCAGCAAAAATTGTTTGTATTTTTTAGGGGCTTTATGGCCGGTGAGAGCTGCTCTGTTGCCTGGGATACAAACCTGTTCGTGGCATCGAGCTCTCAATAATTGTTCGACATTTTTTAGTTATTATTTATAGAATATTCATATTTAATGAGCTGCTACACAGTGTGTGTGTATAAACAGACTCGAAAATCAAACAGTTTTTAGGAGCGCGGGAGAGGAGCTGAGATGAGAAACTCCGGGTGTATAAATACACAGCCTGTGCAAACACACACAGAGGTTTGCGTTTCAGCTTCTCTCCCGTTCCTAAAAATGAGATAAAAATTTGGGATGGGGCTCTGAGCTGGCGTTGGGACCTCTCCACCCAGCAGGGCTCTGTCCCTGCTCCTGCAGGGTGCGGGATGAGGCTGCGCGGGACCAGAGCTGCTCTTGCTCTGTCCCGGGTTTGTCACCAGAATCCTCGGCTCCAAAAAGGGGACACTGCTGCAGGAGCCTCCTAACGTGCAACAATCTCCTTTGTGCAGCACGGGAACAGCTCCCGCAGGACTGAGGAGCCCTAGAGAGCAATTCTACAAATAAAACCACCCCTAAATAAGATTTTTAAAAATAAAATCACGCACGTTTTCCCTTCGAACGTTCAGTGGTTCTGAGCTTCCTGGTTTTGGGGGTTTTTTTTCCCTCGCAAAGGCCGTGTCTGAGCAGCGGCTCTGACACTGCAGCGCCTGCCCGGGGAGTTCTCCCGGCGCTTCCCGCAGCTTTTCGGGCCGGGCCGGGGGCAGAGCGGAGCTTCCCCCGCCGCTCCTCGGCCCCGGCTGCCCCGGCTCCGCTTCCCCCGCCGAGAGCCGGGCAGCCCCGGGGCAATGCCGCAGCTCTGCCCTTCTCCCGCCTCGGCCGCTGTTTCACCCGCTGTTTGATGGCTGAAAATCCTGACCGCGGCACCGAGAGGGTGAACGCGGCCCGGGCACGGACCGCGCTCGGCAAGCGGGGACCGACCTGTGAAGGAGACCTCGGCGTCGCTGTCGGGCCCCTCCTCCTGGATGCTGTCCTTGTCGGACTTGGATGTCCCCCGGGACCGCTTCATGTTCCTGAAGTACTGCCCCCACCGCTGCCTCCCCGCGTCCTTCTTCAGCCTCTTCTCCTTGGCCCGGCGGTTCTGGAACCAGACCTGCGAGCAGGACACGCCGGGGAGCTGCGGGCCCGCTCCCCGCCCGCCGCCCCCGGCCCGGCGCGGCCGGACCCCGCTCTCACCTGCACCACCCGCATGTCCAGCCCGGTCTCGGACGAGAGCTGCTCCCGGACGTGCCGCGCCGGTTTGGGCGAGTTGTTGTAGGCGTTCTTGAGGGTCTCCAGCTGCTTGGCCGTGATGGTGGTGCGGGGCCTCTTGGCCGTGGACTCAGCCTCTGCGGGCGCGGGGAGAGTTTGGGGTGAAGTTACCACGGAGCGGCCCCGGGGGCGCGGGACCCCCGAACCTCCCCAGAAGCTCCCGGAACCCTCCCGCCCGGTGCGGAGCCTGTCCCGGGGGGCCGGAGCGCCTCGGGTCGCCTCGCTGCTGCCCGGGGGTGGAAGGGACAGGGCAAGGGGTACCTCTCTGCTTGGCCGTCTCGTAGTCCGCCTTGCAGACCAGCCTGCTGTCCTCCATGAGGTAGAACTCGTCGCCGGTGGCCAGCTGCCGCTTGCAGACGATGCAGGCGAAGCAGTGCAGGTGGTACACGAAGTCCTGGGCCCGGCGCACCACCTGGGTCGGGGGGATGCCCTGCTGGCAGGCGGCACACTTCGTCCCGAAGCGCCTGAGCAGGGGGGACAAGCGGCGGCCGCTGAGCTGGGGAGGCCGGGGAGCGTTCCCGGCCGGACCGGGCGCTGTCCGCGGTGCCGCGCCCGGTGCCGCTGTCCCGGTGCTGAGCCCCGAACGCGCCCGTGCTGCCCGCGCTGGGACACCCACCCGCGCTGGGACACCCACCCGGGCCGGCCGCCCCCGTCCCGTCCCGTCCCGTCCCGTGGGGTCCCCACGCACTTGAAGAAATCCTCCTTGCAGTAGACGCCGTCCCCGCGGCTGAAGCACTTCTCGGCCAGCTGCGTCTGGCAGTCGGAGCATTTCAGGCACTTGCTGTGCCAGTGCCGGTCCAGGACCTTGAGGATGAACCTGTCCACGATGTGCTGGTTGCAGCCGGCGCACAGCGGGATCTCTGCGGGGAGGCAGCCCCGGTCAGCCCCGGTGGCCCCGCTGCCGCCCCGAGCGGCCCGGCCTGGCCCGCCGCCCCCGGGGCTGCTGCCGACCGACGGCGGCGGCGGGGGTGGCCCGGGGAACAGCACGGAAAAAATCATTATTCGTTCAAATTCGTTGTGGCTGCGCCGGGAGAGCCTCAGCCCGCGAACCCCGGGCCGAGCACCCTCCGCGGAAAGCGCCCGGGAGCACCGGGATGAAGAAGAAAGGAAGGGATGGAAACGGAATGAACCCCCGAGCGAGCCGCCGGCAAAGCTGCAATTATCCCAGGCTCTTTTTTCTTTTCCTAAACTTCCAAAATTCACCTGCAAACAACGGCGGGGCAGCCCGAACGGGGTGGGGAAAGAAACTACCAAAAATTACGAGAATTGTACTGAAAATAAAAACGCGGTAGTCTTGTCCCATTCCCTTCCAGACACGGACAGATTACACAGAAAGACATAAATGATACAGGTATGGAGAAATAGAGATATAAAAATAAACAGACACAGCAGACAGAGAACGAAATGTACAGCTATATAGACAGAAATATAAAGATTTCGGTATGCGGGTATAGATAGAGATATGTAGGTGAAAATATGGATATGAGGTACATAAATACAGATCTATCGGTATGGATAGAGGGGGAGAGATGCGTGGCACGGCTGTACAGACACAGATGGGTACGGACACGGGAGTATCTAATGTAAAAATAATTCTGTGCAGAGACACAGAGCTGGATCGCCGCGCACAGGGGTGGAGGAAGAGGTGATAATCGTTATCCTGAACAATTCACCGCGTCCAAACCAACAACCCCGACAGCGGCAGCGCTAAAGGCAGCGGCCGCGGCCGGGACGGAGCTCCGGCAGCGGGCACAGGGACACGGGGACACGGCACAGCCCCGCCAGGTCCCGCTCCGCGGCTCTTACGCTGCATGGCGATCCCCGGGCCGCGGCTCTGGCCGCTCCCTCAGGCGGCCCGCGGGCTCTGGCGCATCTTCCGCGGGGCCCCGGCCCCGAGCCCCCCGCCCCGTCGCTGCAGAGGCCGGGCCGGGCGCGGAACCCCCGCG